>MU253936.1:0-49529 GCA_019669825.1 Calycina marina | reverse complement strand
TGGGAACTTCCTGGCCTAGAATGACGTCTACTTCGTCGTCTTCCAGAGCTTCCATCCCGCAAGGATGTCGCTTGGCCATGTTCCATGTGACGATGTGAATATTCCTCGCCAGTTTCTCTTGGATCTCGGCCGACTTCGGTGTCATCCTTCTATCCTTGGCCTTTCGCAGTTTCCGGACTCCCGCCTGCGCCTCTTGCTTTGTGTGCTTGGCGTATCCGTTATATTTAGAGCGTCCGGCATATCCTCGATGTCCTCTTCTGGTTCTTCTCTATCTTCTTCCTCTATTGTGACCTCGGGCTTCTTCTCAGCTCTCTCGAGCGCCGATTCGATCGCCGGTTCAGTCGCTGGTCGGGGCTGGTTCGGCTTCCCTGCGGTGGACATGACCGGGGCCGGTGGGACCTGGTTCTTCAGTGGCTTTTCGTAGGATCTGGGCATGTCCCTAAAGGCCTGGTCGGCTGCTCTTCTGTGCTCCATGGCAACCGGGCACACCTGCCATGCGACGGAAGGATGAGGCCCCTTGTAGTTGGCGCACTCTGGGCTAGCACACTCTCCGGTGTGCTTCCCCTTGCCGCACCTCCCACAGCGGGCCACCTAGCGGCATTGGCGTCTAATGTCTCCCTAGCCCATGCAGTTGTAGCACTGCTGTGCTTTGCTCTCCGCGCAGAAGGGCTCGCACCGGAAGGTGTGGCCTCCCAGTTTGACTCCCTCTCTGGCCATACGCGAGGCCATCTCCGTGTTTGGGACGGTGCACAAGACCGTGCCGAACCCGTCTCTTCCTTGTCTCTTCGTGAAGTGCAAGGCTTTGCACCGCGCACGAAGTTCCTCCTCATTTATCCTCTCCAGTATGTCGGTCGGGATGCTCTTGGTGAGGACTCGGAGTCCCCCTTTGATGACCTTGGCCTTGCGGCCATAAACTACCTCGATCCATTTTCGATCATTGAGGATGTCGCCCTCCTTGCCCGCTGCCACATGGAGAGCTGAATTTCCGTTGGGCAGATGCCTGGCGTTCTCTACCACTGTTCCAACTTCATTGCGAGCCGCCTGCAGGGTGTCTTTACCGCTGCGGCGATTCAGTTCTTTTTTTGCATTGTCAAAGGCGACGATGATCTCCGTCTTTCTGGTGGCATTGTTGGTCACCTGTTTTTTGGGGCCGCAATTGTGGCCCACGTTTTCGGGCGCGTTTTCCGCGCGTTCACCTCTCTCCGTAGGTGTTTAATCGTCTGCGCCATTCCCCACAAAAGAGCTGAAGTACCTCCCCCAAAGGAGGCCTCAGCCTAGAATTCTTCCAATGTCCATTTTTCCCAGTCCTTTGGCTGAGAGTCGGCTTTGTTCGTCCCGCTCGACGGGACGGGGTCGCGTGATTCGAGTTGTGACATTCTTCTTTTGGATGCGCGGAGGTACAAAGATTGGCGCCGATCAAAAAGTCACGAGGTCACGTGCAGGAGTCGTCGAAATACATTTGGGGACGTTGATTACCATTACCCACCCCTAGGTAAGGCCAAATTTTCAGGAGCACATAGTGTTCGTCAGTTAGATTGTCTCAAAACACTACGGGCATTGACATACTGATAAGCCAACTGCTTGCTATCACTGCGAGTCGCGAGAGCATTGCCTTTACTACATCTAGGAGATAATTCTCCAGCCTCCGAGCCTGGGAAATGAAGTATCAATTTTACCGCTCAGCCCACTTCTAAGAGATAGCAATATCTCTTCTGCTTTCCCTGCCGCCTCCCACCAGTTATTCTGATGTTTTCCCATTCAAGCGAATCGCAAGTCAGTGTTCCGTTGGAACTTCTTGCAATCATTCCCAGCGAAGACGACATATCCAGACTCATTGACATCATCAAAATCATTTCCTCCTCCCAGAATATGGCCTTACCACTGCATCCAGGATTCTGGATGGCGAAATGAGTTCATTTCGAATCTGTTGTCATTTTCATCATTTAAGTCTTCATATTCGTCCTCCGATGTCTCGACTTCACCATCTTTGCTTCCTCGACAACTGGTTCCGGCTTAGTTTGCTCTTCCGTGACGATGCTTGACATATTGACAATACCATATCCCAGGCCTTTTGCGACTGCATCAAATTCCTTTCTGCTCCCGGCCAATGCGAGAGTTGCTTGCGGCAATCCCGGGAACACAAGAGCTCCAAACAGGCCGCCTCCCTTGTCTGAAACTGGTAAATTTCTAAACTTGGTTTCTCTGATTCAAAGATTTCCCTCTTTCTCGTATCAGTGGAGCATCCGATAGTTTAATATCCCAACGAGTTGTGGGATAGAAGGCTGCTGATCCCTTGCTGCCTTTCCCTTTCTTGGATTGGCCACGATCGTGAAGATGTCGGTGGCTGAATGCTGCTGATAGCCAGTCGTCCACGCTGAGGTAGTAAAGAGTGGAAAAGCGAGACGGGTGAATATGTGAGTTATGTATGCTATTAGCATCCAGCTTGGGGTAAGTCTAGTGTCATTGCCAAATTGAATATCTCAGAAGCCCCGGAGGAACAGCAATTGCTTGTGGTCTGAGGTTGATACATATAGTCTAGACTGGCTAAACAGGTGATGACATACACTTGTAATTCTTCAGGATCGAAGAACCACGTGTTCGAGCAAGGTCTAGTATGAAGCAGATGAAGATAATTGAAATACCAAGGATGCCTTTTGTAATCCTCCTTGTGGGAGAGAAGAACGTTGTGGTTCCAGGGGAATTCGGATTGCCTCAGACGGCAATATCATCGTTAAGGACACCGCGCATGGCAGCATCGTATAGCGAGTTATGGAATATCCCCCGATACTGTCAATGTTGATGTCGATCAGCCTCGCTGACCATTCCACAATTTCTATCAGCCTTGTCTACTCCGCCTGAACAATTTCATCATTACTCCAGATCACTACCTACAGCACGTTTTTCCCCATCCACAAAGACTATTCAAAATGCCTTCACCAATCTGCACGCGCGTAAGCTACCCTTCCCTACCCAATCCAAGAATTCAAAACTAACAGCCCCAGGTCCTGCGACGCACTCTCGCCTCCAAATCGCTCATACCCAGGCTTGCAACACCAGCAGCAGCATTCTTCACACGCACCTTCTCCTCCCCCAGCACGCCCCTCCCTAGCCATCCTCGCACACACATCCTCCACCACCGCGCCTTCACCAAACTACAAACTCAGCCCCGCAGATATCTAAGCGCCGAAACCAAAACCGCCATAGAAAGTGCCATCGCCACCTCCCCCGTCGTTCTCTTCATGAAAGGCACGCCAGAGACGCCACAATGCGGCTTCTCGCGCGCCTCCATCCAAATCCTTGGCCTGCAGGGCGTAGACCCTGAGAAGTTCTCCGCCTTCAACGTGCTGGAGGACGATGGGCTGAGGGCCGGCATCAAGGAGTTTAGCGAGTGGCCGACCATTCCGCAGCTGTATGTAGGTGGGGAGTTTGTGGGGGGGTGTGATATTTTGGTGGCGATGCATCAGAGTGGGGAGTTGGCGAAACTGTTGGAGGAGAGAGGGGTTGTTGTTGAGGGGGGGGCAGAAGCTGGAGGTTGAGGAGGCGAAACGAGAGGGATAGGGGTGAGGTGGGATGGGTCTTGCTGAGGCCAATACGAGGACATGCAAACCAAACGAAGGGAGCGTGATGGGAGTGAGCAGCAGATGATGATGTATGAGTAGTTGGTAATGAATATGTACATTTCCCATAGACATCATGCATGTAGCTTTCTTTATTGGGGAGGTTTTTGAATGGGAGGTTTAGCGCTTAGCACAATTGTCGACAGAACTTCACCTGGTCAGCGAATGTTGTAACCCATTCCCAAAGAATATGTATGAGAAATGCCACATTCCAGCCTCCTTTCATTCGAGACGGAAGCACTTAGTTAGCTTCAAAAAGCAGAGAAGGTTACTGTTCATGGAAGAAGTCAGAGTGTGTTCATCATTGCCATTGATACTGGGCGAGCAGATCCCCGGACTAAAAGGTATATACAAGAATCTCTAGCTTTCCATCCATCCCCGAAATGTATCGAGATGTTTCGCTGTGCGCCTGGCACCCACCTGGTGGTCATCATATATCATTTCGCCCTTTTAATATCCTATCCTCCAATTTATCATCATGTTGCGCCTAAAACATCACCTCCCATGAAACCAACGAAAGTCGTTCAAAGCCAACTAGTAGCTTCGCATCGAGAGATCTGCTCCCGCACACCCAATATCCATAAGGGAGGAGGGTTTATTCGTTGAAGTACCAAGTAGCTGTGGTACGTCCAACGAACTCATCTTCCAATTGATCAAAAGCAGCATGAGAAACATCAATACTGCGACCAATACATCCCATACACTTGTCGACGACCTTGGCGGTGATGGACTTGCTTTTGCGGAGAATAGTGATGGTCTTTCCGCAGTATGGGTTACCGTTTGACTGGGTGCCCATTAACTCAAATGGGAGAGCGACGACAGATTCAACAGTTCCGTCATTTTCCCATCCGCAAGCTCCGAGACCAGTGTCATAGTATGTAAGATCGCCACCACATAGAGCGCCTTCGCCTTCACATGAAGCGGTTGATGAGCCGGATGCGGTAGAAGCTACGTTATTCGAGGATGTTGCTACAACCGAGGAAACAGGTGCTGCGACAGAGGAAGCAACAGGAGCCACGGCGGCATCAGCAGCGACTGTTGCGAGAGTTGATGCAGGTGTTGGGACGGTGACCGATATGCTGCTTGTTGTCGCTGGGACTACCACGGCTGGAGATTCAACCTCTGGAACCGAGGCGGCTTGGAATGGAGCAGCGATAGAGGTGGATTGAGGTGCCGGAGCGATGTAGACTGAAGAACTAGATGGCGTGGGGGTGGGAGCAACGCTGGAAGACTGTGGCTCAAAGAATTGAGCGGGAACCGAAGCGATGGAGACAGAAGTTGTTGGGACGGCGGTGGAGAGTGGAATGATTTGACCTGAAGTAACCCAGATTGTCTCAGTGACTGCGATGGTCTCATACTCCTCAACCCATTCGGTGATCCAGACGACAGAACCAGCTCGCTTTTGGTGAGCATGTTGGTGTTGATGACGGTGAGGCTGGGCAGTGGCGATGGTGGCTAAGAGAGAGCCAAAAGCAAAGGTGGTAGACTTCATGATGCTTCGTGAATGTGTGTCTGGAAAGTGGCAGGTGCTGAATCCGGGTCGTGTGTTGGTTAGCAAGTTTTGTTTGCGTTCGTCTGTTTGTAAATTCAATCGACAGATTGTAAAGAGTGGTGGTTTAGAAGTGATATCTTTTGGTGGTATGTATCTTGTGAATGGATGAATGAATGAATGAATGTAGCGTATCCGCAGAATACAGGATACAGAAGGGTAAGCGTCAAGCTGTGGGTGTGTCGAAAGAAAAAAATGTTGGGGTTGAAGGTAGAAGCAGAGGGGGGAGATCTGAGCTGAAGGTCAAGATGTACCTAAAAGCGGGCGCAGTGATATTTCACCTGTAATATCAGGCATTAAACGGATCTAGAGCTTATTTTGTCTAACTCAGGAACAAGAGGTGGAATTGAACCAATCATTTATGGTACCTGATTAGCCCCTGCTCACCATGACCGGAGACTTTTTCAGGCATTTATCACATCACAAACAGGGACCGAGAATCGTACAGTGGCGCAACCGAGAATAGAAAAGACAGATACACATGTCCTCCTGTTCTCGAGCTGCACAATCGCATCCCGACGCTCTCCCATTCGACAAGTCTCCCTATCATTTTACTCTGTACTCCCTGTACTCGAGATCTCGAGATTCCGTAGAAACATCAACGTGGACCCAGATCGGGCAAAGCAACCTTGTTTCCGCGAACATGTACGTGAAAATCTAAGTCACGTGCTAAAGTAACGTATATTTTTGGCTTTTCAAAAATTTCTATCTGCATACCTAGCCAGTTTCATCCAGTCCAAACATATGCCCAATCATAATTGAGAAGTGAAGTCGGGTGGAATTTATGGAGATTTCTATAGACCCACACCACGTGAGCGTTTTATGAACGTTGTTTAGACAACGGCCTCACCTCCTCTCCTTATCTTCATCAGAGGAGTCAACTTCATCAAAGAGTCAACGGAATACAGGTAGGCTTGCTTCCTGAAATAAGTATCAACTCAGTCGTCGACCATTCCTATACATAGGTAGAGTAGTTAACACAGCTTCAGTCGCTTTCGTCTGATGTTCAATGTATCACATGTTGAAATACCGAGGTTTTGACTACTGTAGGTAAAGGTGTCATCACATCACATCTGTTATTTTTCTTCGTCTGCTTCTTGTCGTCATCAAGAGCTTCCTCTGATAATCTTGGTTGTCATGTTGGCAAGCTGTCAACACCTCTCATCTTCTGTCTCATAACAATGCTGGCTAGAGGCTGCAACCGTTTCTTTATCCTTCCTGCCATTTCAATATCCTTTCATATTCTTCGTCTACTTCCCAAGTTCCTGAGGAGCACAAACTTCAACTACTCTGGCGATTGTTACTTTGGATACCATGCTACAAACAGCTTAGGAGCGAAGCTGCCATCTACTTACGGTCAGGAAGATACTTCAACGCCCGAAGGCATGCACATCAGCAAGACCCACCAAGTCATCCACACCCTCTATCTCAAACAACAACTATTTCCCCATAAGATTTGGAAAATACATAGCCATCAACCCAAGCATCATCCAACACCCTACAAAATCCAATGTCTATACGACAGCGCAGGCACGGATCTCGCATAAAATTCGGTATCAAAGGACGTGATGTGTATTGCATGCTACATGCCGACCATCAACTACTCGCTTGTCACGATCCACCAAACTACCAACTCCTTCGCTATCACCATGTGTCGATGCTCAGATCCAGTCTGAGCAGCTATCCCCAAAAAAGCACGTTCATCTTGCTATCTTCCACTGGCGCAGCTTCAACAATTTTCATGCCGTGTATAAGCCACATGTCATGGTATTCAGCCAGAAAGCGCCGTTTGCGATGTGTGCGATTAGCCAGAAATTGCTGTAGATCGCGGATAGAGAGATGCTGTGACCGGATGTGCAGACGATGGTGAAGGCTAGAACAGAGAGGGGTAGCTAGATGGTGTATGTTACGAGTATGAACTGGAAGGAAGGGGACTGAGCTATACGGGATACATGGACGATGTGTTATATTTAGGCTTTGGGGTTGAGGACATGATTACAGTTGGTATTGATATCAAGGCTGAGGAGTTGTTTTTGGATGTAGGATTTCTTAGTTGGGAATATCACGTTGAGCCCCTGGGACACATGGAAGAAGAGATGCAATTCAGCTTGAGGAGGGGATCAATCGTATTGTTTTGATCCTAGCGTCTTTATTTTCCTTCCAACAAAACCCATGTCCCCCAGAAAAAAGTTCTCATCCAAACATTAGCCACCACACATCACAAACAACAACCCGCCTGGCTGAGTTAGTGTTCATTGTCACTTATTTTCAGATCAACTAACGAATTCATTTAGACAAGCTACCTCTCCAAGCTCCAGCCTACCATCTCACTAAACAACTTGCTGTGCGTCAATGCAATTTGTCGGCACTTCAACAATCCATTTCTAGATTCGTCCAGTCAAGCCTCCAGTCAGTAGCCCCAGTTGCTTCGCTGAAACCTGAGACAGTAACTAGAAATAATCTGACGTCGGCTAGTCCCGAACTTTGCAGTTAGTGAGCTTCATGCCAGCTTGACTGTCAAGATACGTTGGATTGGAAATGAGTGCGTGTTTTTCTCAGCAGAAACGAGATAATAAATAGATTTTGAGATATTTTCGCGACTTCGTAACCGGATCATCAACTCCAAAGCCGCCACTGGGCGTGCAGGCGGGAAGACTTTCTGGCAGCCATTTTACAGCCATATCTTTTTGCAGCTTATTGCCCTGTTGATCAGCAGCTTGACCTAATTAGTCAGCAGCAGTGAAGCTGAAAATATTGAGCTATAATAAATCGCCCCAGGATGCAGGCATTGTTGAGCGCTGTATTGTTTGGCAGCTTCGTCTGTACATTCCGGAGCCAGAATCCCAGGACCAGGGCCATAGCATCGGGTTGCCTCAGTACAACAACACCTGGCAAGATTGCCACGTGGAAAACGGCATGGAACTGACAAGCGACAAACAACCAATGATAGAATTGGCCACCAGTTTGCCGTTGTAGAAGAGCCAACATTTAGGCTTCATTTCTCATTTCCCATGTTCTATAGAAAGCCTCTATGCAACCACACACCGGCAAGCCTAGCAACATGTGACCTTTTCTTCGCTCAGGCGGCCTGAAGCCCTGGCCACCGAAAGCTTATATCAAGCGAAAATTCAAAGAAGGAAAGCTAGCCAGTACCGATGAGAGACAGTCACATCATACAAGACTATCCAAGGATCGAAACGCTGAAGTTCATTGATGCTAAATCGTGTCCGCAACCATCAGGAAAAACTAACGTACGATCTGTGAAAGCAACGCTTAGGTGATATACGCTTGACGCTCCGCGAGATCATCTATTACACGCTCCGCCATGTCTCAGCTTCAACGAGAAATCTCCTCGCCGCTTCAACAAATCCCATCGCTCGACCAAAACAGGTAATTCCGTCTTCGCTCCTCAGTGCTTCAATTTTTCGTGCTTAGAAACAGCACTCCAAGCATTCACAGCAGCACTCGCAACTCTCCTCGCACAAGAAGCAACAGCAAAGTGTCGCCAAACTAGGATATTGTCAGCACCGCTCACGTGAACTTTTTGTCAAACGGAATCAGCATACCATCCCATCAGGCATCCACGGTCTTTACTTGGAGGAGCTTGTTGTTGCGGCTGTTGTTGCATCTGCATTTGCTACATGTCGCATTAGCCCCCCGGAGACCACGCGAGATGGTTGAGAGATGGAAGTACCTGTTGAGGAGGAGGAAATTGGTTGTAGTTGTTCTGGTAGGGATCCTGTTGATATCCTCCCTGCTGCGGGTAACCACCATGCTGGTAGGCCTGAGGTGGGTATTGCTGTTGTTGCTGGTAGTTGGACATGTCTGATGGTTGTTTTATTATTCTTAGATGAAAAAGGCCTTGGTTGTCGTTGAGAGATTTTTATGGGAGATGAGGTTTGATAACCACAGCCACAGTAGATGATCAGGTGACAGGACACTCGTAACGCCAAGATACTTCAAAACGAGAGCGGTTAGGGCAGGAGGCTGTAAACCAATCACAACCGATGATGACTGGGCTGTGAAATTTGGGCTTGGCGGTTTGTGAGGGCGGGAGTGCCGATGCTAGCGTTAGCCTTAGCCATTGTGCTGTGCTGCCACGTGGAGAGAGATCAATGTCATTTCTGAGTAGTCAATACATCAAGACATCAAAGTATCTTGACAAAGCTGACATGAGTCGTATGAATAGAGCAGCGCGCTTTGCCATCCCTAGATGATGAAGCTTCGCAACATCCAACGTTCTAGGGGAAACCAATCTGGCTCTTACCTCATGTCTTCCAATTGTGTACGTTTTACACAGCTAAAGTTAGATGTTACGATACCCCTATGGAACCTATACTAAAGCACACTATCACTAGAATATAAGCGTCTTCGATACAAAGAGCTAGAGCTACTGAAGAATAACCAGACAGGAGTATTATTTACTTATAGAATGCTGAATAAGACTTTAAGATCCAGGAAACTACATTGTGAGTAATGGAATACTGGTAAATATTGTTTATAGAAGAAGTTAGTCTTAATTATAGAATATTAATTGAGTATTCTTGCCCAGAACACCTTTGAGTTGAGACAATACTACACAAATTATAGAGGAGTAAGATAGAGATTCAGAAGCGAAGAAGATCTGGACTACGTAAAATATCAAAAGTAAAATATGGAGTACTAGAAAAGACTTCAAAACTTGAAGTACTTGAGAAAAATAAACTGAGCCAAAACAGAGTTGTAGGTTACCGAGAGAGGACATTAGCACATGATAACTAGCTAAGCCGGCGACCAGCCGGCGACCAGCTGGGCGTGAAACTTGTCCCACGTGAGCATATACACTTTTGGGCCACTCGGGATTGATATACTCTCCAAGCTTCTCCACCACACTCCCTCTCCACCACACTCCCTCTCGGCTGCACCTTTGGTGATGAGTGTCGAGCTGGTAACAGATGCCTATCTGGCGGCGAGCTATTGCTCGAACTTATCGATGGGGCTGTACGATAATCAATTCCTGGTAGCTGGCGCCATCATGGACCAACGTTTCTCTCTCCGCACAGCATAACTGTTGGCTGGCATGTCTAGGACACCCTCGAGTCGTGAGTGGGTGGTAGCATGCACAGGACTTGTACGCTTCATGGCTATCGTCTCACTGCGTACGAAGAATTTGTGGTCGGTTGCTGGACGCTGCCGTGCCTCGACTTCCTGCAAATGTGCCAGGCGATATGGATCTTTGTGATAGCCGCAAGCAATGACCCCATTTAGTATAGCGCCATAGTTTGGAAAAATGGTGCTGTTATAATCGCGTGCTGCATGTTTGGGAAAATAGGTAGCGACACAGTTGCTGGCTGTTGGTATATTTGGGAATGTAGCTACCACTACAGGGCGGCTGCATTATTTGGGTTGCTGGCTGTGGAGGCTACTGGCACATATTCCCTGGTAGTCGTAGTGTCCATCGCAGCTTGGCGGTAAGCAGCTATCTGGAACTCGTAAGTTTGACAACGATTACCCCAAGAACCTTTCGAAGCTATGATAGGAATAGAAATGAGATTGTGATGAGAGAGCGATGCAAGGAAGATGGGACTTGGAGATTGTTGGGAAACAGTGAACCACGTTCTTACGTGTTCAGGCGTTCTGCCAAATCTTCCGATGCTTGGCACGTAGATAGACATACAGGACCCGACATTCTGGCTGGCCCTGACTCTTTAGACATGATAGCACCGGCAATAGAGCACCTATTTGTACATATCTGTTCTGTCCCACTCATTCAACCGTTACTTAGTTACTTGAGAGTAACCAACAGATATTAAGTTCACTAACGTAATTACCACGTGATTGACTTGCACCCACTAGATGGGTAGGTTAAGAGAATTCACCTTATCTAGCTATTGATACGGGTCCAGGGTGTGAAATTTGACTACAGTTTGAACAAATCCAAGTATCAAACGACAATTGATGAATGACTCCCTCTTGTACCAAAACAACATACCTGCCACTGTCTCCCGAGGACCAGAGTCGCTGCCGAAAGCTAAAATTACGCGCAAAAATCTTCATCCTTGAAGAGACTGAAGCACCTAAGGATATGCTTGCTCTGTTGAAGCACTGGATATAAATTTGAGCGTGCTTTGACCATGCTTCAAAATGTTTCCTGGAGGGAAGCCGTCGCACAGATATCCTTCAGAAAATTGCCCGCCCATCTGAAGTCAATATCAATGTACACCTGGCCACTGCACCCACGAATCCATTTTTCTTCGAAATACAAGATTGTCAGAAAGGTCTTGTGCTATTTTAGCATGACAGCTTTCATCCAGTTACTCTTCCATCCATTCTCTGGAGTAGCACACTGCAATCCAACAATTTTCACACCACTAGCTGTCAACGGCAAGATGACGTTGATTATCGCACAGTCTCTGACGTCTTCCCCGCCAACCACTTCTGTCCCTAGGATCTTAGCGACGAGTTTCGCGCGATCGTTCACAGGCTTGATGCTGTAATTCAAGATAGCTTCTTCGCCGCCACAGACCTCGGCGCGCCATTTGAGTGTGTCACTGACAGTGAGGTAGGTAGAATTGTCGACTGTGCCTATGAATTCAAATTGGTCTAAATGAACTCACCGTGGGCGCTGCAAGGAACAGCGAGATGCATGGCTGGCTTCTCGCCTGCTCAATTCAGTTCGTCAGCCGTGCGAGAAACGGATCCGCGAGATGTTGGCACCGAGGACCGGATGAGACGCTGATTGCGCATTGTTGCCTGTATTGGAGCGATATTAATATTTGTTGGGTAGGGGAAAAGTGGAGCAAGCCATTACTATGCCAGAAGAGTATCGCCCGGGATAGCATCGTACAGAGGACTTCGATGCATTGTGAAATACCACTAGTTGAATATTCTAGACAGGCTGGCTGGCTTGATACTTATAATGGACGATGGGGTGAAGCATTAGCAAAGACCAAAAGAATGATGGACATCTGAGATCACTTGATAAGAAAGGCATAGAGACTAGACAAAATTGAGCCAGTGACTTACATAGAACAGTGCACACCTCGGTACAAACATCCATTTGTGCATAAGTACAGCAACATCTCCTTTCCAAACGGTGTATGTTCCTCCTTGGTACATCATGTATAGAAGCTTCGCCCATCTTGTGTTCTACTTCATGTAACTTGAATATCTGGTTCGCAGCAGGAATTTGTAGTAAAGATGCAATGGAAAGACAGGAAAAGAACTTGGAGCATCTTAGAGATTCCTCCAAATAGGCGTGCTAGAGATGGAAGAGACATATAGCGCAGCCCATGGACTCTGTGACAGAAACAGTACTCAATATGCTTGGTATCAGAGCTGACAGCCGTGGAAAGAGAACTCTCGTGAACCAATAGGAGCTCTTCTGTGAGCAAGTTGGAAGCAAAAGAGTTATGATTGTCGAGCCAAAAGGCGTACGTACATACGCTGATGCTGACAGTGGCTAAATCGAATGCCCAAAAATTACACATTATTGGGACGGAAGAGCTAATGGTTGGCTGCCAGTCAAAAATACAGCAAGTTCATGCTACCAAATTGAGGTTGGGAATTGCTTGGACATTTTGAAGCAAGTCGGCTCGGGTGTTACAAATACCCGTGAATAACCGATGCACTGTAGTGATGATGAGCGCTATGACAACCATGTAGCAAACTGCATATTCAACGAGAGACCATTGTCTTACGACTATACCATACCAAACTTCGGCAGTTATGTCTCTCTCACAGCTTGTCAATATCATTCCCCTCTCTGAGCCCGACCTACAGCAACTTCTCGACTACGCAACCACCCTCTCCAAATCAGCAGCAGCAACGCATTTCAGCAGCATCCTAGGCGACACGCCAGAAGTCGTCGAATTCATATCCTCCTTCAACTCTCGGCGGAAAGACCCTATATCTACCAATATGTCCCAGTCATCATCACAGACAGACCTTTCCGGGGGCGTACCGAAAAGCTTACGGGCTAAGAAGAAGAAAGCTGCACCTCTCCATACACCAGCGCCCCGCCAAATACAAGACATCTATGCTGGGCAAGGAATGGCATATAAAAAAAAAAACGAAGGCGACTATGTATCGCAACGTCATACGCTTCCGAGGTCAGAAACCAAAGTTCCTGGGCTAGAAGGAAAGCCAGCTGCCAAGCAACTGCCGACCACAAAGCCGCCACCTTCTGCAGCAGGATCCCTGATCTCAGACGTGAATACCAAGACGCCGAAAGGCTCGAGGAATGCTTCGCCTGCACCGCAGAAGACCAAAGTTAACATCACGGGTGGCACATCTATGCATGGTCCTTCAAGCATATTATCAGAATTCGATTCTGTTATAAGGAGTCTGGAGATCAGTACGAATAGCACATTGAAGGATGACAAAAAGCGAAAATGCAATTGCATAGGTGCTCGACATCCTCTGCTAACTGCAGCTCCAAACTGCTTGAACTGTGGAAAAGTCATATGCGTCAAAGAAGGCTTAGGACCTTGTACATTCTGTGGTAATCCTCTTCTTAGTGCTGTGGAAATCCAAGACATGATACAGACTCTGCGTGAAGAACGCGGACGCGAGAAGATGATCTTCGACAACTCCTCTAACCGCCGAGCAGAAGTTGCGAAGAAACCCATCCCGTTCGCGCCAAAAGCCGTGGAGGCAATGATGTCTCCTGCTGAAGTGAAAGCGAAGGAGCATCGTGATCGTCTTCTCGGTTTCCAAGCACAGAATGCGAAGAGAACCGCCATCCATGATGAAGCTGCTGATTTCGAGACACCGATGACCGGGAGGACGAATTTATGGGCAAGCCCTGCTGAACGAGCAAAGCAGTTAAGACAACAGCAGAAAGTGTTGGCAGATCAAGAGTGGAACGCTAGACCGGAATACGAGAAACGAAGACAAGTTATTAGCATTGATGTCAGTGGGAAGAAGGCTGTGAAGCGCATGGCAGCTATTGAGCGACCGAAAGCTCCGGTCGAAGAGAGTGAGGAGGAAGAGGAGGTGTTTCAGGATAGCAATACTAGTGGGAATAAGGGTGGTGGAACGTTTAGCCGAAATCCGTTGCTGGCAGGACTGATCAAGCCGGTATGGGATAGTGGGAAGGAAAAGGGGAATGGGAAAGAGAAAGAGGGACAGGAGATGCCGAAGAGAAAGATGTGGAGAAGGGTGCAAGATGATCTGGAAGATAACGAAGCGATCATACTGGATGGTGGTGCATTAGGAGGAGAGAAGAGTATGGAAGAACCGGCCTGTGGTTGAAAGGGTCCAATGTCCACCCCATACGACCTGCATACACAAACCCAGCCATTGACGCAGCATCTTCTAATCGGACTCATCCGTAAGTGATTGTGAAAGACCTGACATGGAGATCTTTGACCCGGATGGCACGTGACTGCGCTCAACCAGATGCGACTGTTGATAGGTAATCTTGAATGGCCTTGCGAGGCACTTCTCAGCAGCAGCAAATAGGTAGATTACGATTTCGAGACTTACAATCGGAGGCTCCGACTCCACAGTGATTCTGCCTGGTGCTGACTGGCAATTCGTACGACCTCAGCCACATTCAACATCACGAGTTTTGAATTCAAGCTGCTCATGTGGGCCGGGAGACGCCCGGCCGCAGTCATTTCACCCCATTGACCAGTACCATTGGATATGTCTGATATTCAGAGGCTCTACGCTTCACCAAATGGGATCTGATGTGCAGGTTAGCATATAATGTTGGGAGAAAATTGATTATGCCGTAACTCTTTCGTAGGTAATGTAGAGAATAAGCGAACCAGCAAAATAAGCGAAGCCCCAGAAATCCTTCTCATCCATTAAAGCCTGAGCCTCCAGTAGATGGAATGATCCTCCTGTTTGTAAACTCGTTTTTCTACGATTACGACGCTTATTTAAAGTCTCATTCGCCTTTCGAAGGTCCTTAACTTCAGCTTGTAACAACGCCAATTGGTACATTACCTTAAATGTACCTTCATTGAACTGGTCGATAGCATCTAAAATTGACGGAGAGCTACCCTGGTGTCGTACAACCCGTTCCTCAATGAAAGAACTGGGAAATAGCTTGCGTGGGCTTGCTTGGTGCCCGAGAAGGCCATGGCTGGAAAGTACTCGAACGTGAATTTTGGGGTGTTGGGGTCGGTAATTTGAAATCAGTAGATGAGATCACTCTCTCTGGATCAAAAGGAACAATTCCAGCCCCTCTGAAACCTCCCTTGATGTTGCTTTCGTCAGAGCGCGATCTGAAATGCAGGAATGAAGTCTTCGGTGATATGAGTACAGTGATGCCGCAGTTAGGTACTCTCTTTGTCGACCATTGGATTTCTTCCAAGGCCCAAAACAACCGACATGGGGAGGCTGGAGGACGTGAGATGAATGAGCAGGCATACAGAGAGTTATAATATTGTGTCGCAATATTTCTCGAATGCGTCCGAGTGATGACTCTCGTGCCCATCGAGGACCAAGAGCCGATAAACACCTACTCTTCGCAGAGAAGTGAACTCTTCGAAATGATGAAACCAATCCATGGCTAATTCGTATGCAGTCCAGCCATTTTGAGAGACGTGAGCCCGTCAATGCGGTGGGAATTCGGTTTCGTCGTACTAAGAATCGAGGTGAGTTTTCCCCGCGACAATAATGAACGGCGGGACTGCGTAACCTGTGGAATTTACAGCCTGGACGACTGTAACCAATTCTCGATTACCAGGCTGGATCTTTTTTGCTCTTGCGCATCCGTTAGAGCTTGTCACGATCATGCCCGTTGAGATAATGCGCATCATAAACCCGGTCTCGTCAAAGTTGTAAATATCCTCATTGCAGATGCCATACTTCGCAATTGCATTCTGTACAAGCTCAAACCAGCCCCGGGTAACCTCTTTACCTTCGAACTTGGCCCTATGTTAGTCGCATTTCCTTTGAAAACGTGTACGGAGCTTGGTAGTCATCAAAAATTTCCAGTCCATTGCTGTCCGACGCGTCCTCCGTTACGCGTCGCGAGGATACGATACACCATATCATCTACAGCACACAACCTAGGAGGAAATCCTCTTGCAGTTAGGTCAAGAATATGTTCAAGAACATCCTCCTTCATATTTGTCATTTCCCGACGATTAGCCAGGACAGGGTGTCGGAAAGGTACATCGTGCAGTCTTCTGGATAGTTTACGGTGACCCACCTTATAGATCTGAGTTGTCGTATACATCTCGGGATTGGATCATTTCTCATGGCTTGTATAGCAAGATTTAATTTATGTTAAGGCTGATTGAAAAATGGCTTTTGAAGTAGGTAGGAAGGTTGGAGATTTGGCGATTTTTGCCGGCTGGCTTATCCTCTACGTTAGGGAGAAGGCGCAGTCATACTAATCTATGGGCTTGCCTAAGCACGGCTTACTCAACCTCCAACACGCAATTTTCCGCGTTAGATTTTCTCCCTTCACCCTGAACTAATCACATTCACCATAGCTCAGATCTCGTATATTCGCCCGGGTAATGTAAGCTGTGGCGCTGACATTCGCAAAGTATAAGACCGCAATCTCCCCTCTACTCTCTCCGCGCTCAACTTCTACCCCTCAATCCAACTTCTACCCCTCAGTCCAACTTCAACGTCTATCACGTACTACGAAGAGGTTTCATACAGCAAAGATGTCGAACCAAAACTACTACGGCGGCGGAAGCCATCAACAACAACAGCACCAGCAACAGCATTACAATCCATCCCCTCCTCAAAATCAATACCCTCCACCACAACACCAGGTAAGGCTTTTCCCTCTCCCGAAGCTCTCAGACACCTGGACAACTGGTGCATACGAAGCAGCTTACTCTAGACCTACCTGGTTCTCTATCTGACGAATGCAAACTAATGCGAAATCTGCAGCAATATCCCCCTCAACATCAAGGACCTGTTTCATACCATTCAGCACCTCACGACTACAATGAGCACTCGCAGCAACACTCTCCGTACTCGCAACAGCATCAACAATATCCACCTCCTCAACACCAACCTCAGCATCAACAGTGAGTACCCTCGATGATCATAGAAAGTCAACAAGGCGCAAAAGCCATGAAGTTGTCTGGGAGCCGGCGTTTGCCAACACGAAGTCATACTCCGAGAAAGCTTCGATTCTTAGCCATGCTCTCAAGGTGTCGCAAACCAAAGCACTTGCTAACGCAGCAATCAGATATCCTCCTCAGCATCAAGGCCAGTACCCTCAACAACCCCAATACCCACCTCAAAACTACCAATCTCCTCCACACTCTCAATCTCCCTACCCTCCACCAGGCGCCTACCCACCGTCTCAGGGCCACAGCCCAGCACCTCAGTATGACCAGCGCGGCCAACAGCCCCCTTATCCATCCCAGCCTGCATACCCCGGTGGCCCCACCCCTGAACACGCTGCACCACCACAGTACGATGCCCAAGGCAACCTCATCCCCGCTGATGGCGACCGTGGACTCGGTGCAACGCTCATTGGCGGCGCAAGTGGCGGTTTCCTGGCCCACTCAGCTGGAGGTGGTCTCCTTAGTTCGATCGGTGGAGCAGTCGCCGGCGCAATTGGAGCGAATCTCGTGGAGAACAAAGTCGAGAAGCATAAAAAGCAGAAGAAACACAAGAAGGAGAAGCATAGCAGCAGTCATGGAGGAAGCCATTATGGTAGTTCGAGTGCGGTGGGTGGTTTGTATGCGGATCATGGTCATGGTTATAGTTATGAACATGGACATAAGAAGCATAGACGCCACCGGAGTCATTCGAGAGGTGGGGGATTGAGCAGCAGCTCGAGCGACAGTGACAGTGATTAGACAGTGATGTTGAGGCACGAAGCATAGGTTGCCGCAGATCATACGGGTCGTTCGCCCTGGGTCTGGGTGGCTTTGGAAGTGAAGGAGAGGGGCATGGGACGAGAGATCTTATGCTTCTACGATTTCCAGATGCCTTTTGATCCTGAGGAATTTACGAAGAATATGGGGTGACTATCAGATAAATATTCTGAATACTAAGTACTTGCAAAAAAACATATCTGTTCTCTGCCGGATAGAATCTCGGCATCACTTTGATTATGCCACACAGATTTCACTCAGAAGCCGTGGAAGTGATGGAAGGTATCCCCTGCGACATGCAACAAAACTATGTCAAAGAGTTTTCAATTGCTATCCGAAGCACTCCTTGGAGTAATGGCATGGACATCGTTGTCCATTTACAGTGCCGTGTGAAAACTATAGGATACCGGCAGTGAAACACATAAATGTCCTTACGTTAAGATGTGCGGTCGTCTGAGTTGTGCTAGCATATGCACATGATAGGATGCTCTACAAAGGTGCCAAGTCCAGTACGTCGATTAGCACACTTGCCTTTAGCTTATTTTTTCGAGATTGCCAACCCTTAGGATGTGGAATGATAGATATAACCCATATCAGTTTGGCAGCAATCCCTTTCGTACACTCAAGTTCATGCATGCAATTCGTAGATTCTATGCTCATAACTCATGTCCAAAACCATCCCTCATCACATCACCGTCCCTCGTAATTCTCAAGCAGTCCCCTTCTCCCGCCTCCCCCCTCTCCCTCTCTCTGATACTCAGGTACTCATCCTCAATAGATCCTGCACCGCCATGATGATCGTCCAGACTCAACCCCAACGCCTCCATCTCTAACAGATCTTGCTGGCGCAAACACTCTTCGGAGATGTCATCCTCGACGTATGGGTAGCGGTAGTGATAGGGTCTTGCTTGACGGTAAGTCTGGATGTCGAGCATATGGTAGTCGTCCATTGAGAGAGATGTTGCTTGGTGGCGCGAGTCTATGTAGACGGTTGAGCGGCGTGATGTGAGGTAGGGATCCGACATACATTGTTGTCCTCTGAGATTGTCGAGGCTGTGATGTACGTTAATCTAGCAGACATGGGAGGAAGAAGGGAAGGCCACTCTTGGTCATACCGTCTTCGTTCAAGCAGTCCATCCTGTTGACGACCGATCAATTCTTCTCCGGCTAATGTGCCACGACCCATCCCCATAATTGGCGCCTGCATTCGATACCCTCCATATCCTCCATATCCACCACCTAACATCCCCGTATTACCCATCATCGGCATTCCCAGCTCCATCTCCATACCATGCTCACCAACCCCCATCATTCCATTCATACCAGCCAGTGCCGTACCCTCTCCCCTCATACCGAATCCGCCAAGTCGACCCAATCGCGCCATCGTAGCACGAGAACCAAGACGGCCGTATAGTCGTCTGCCGCCTCCGCCTGTACCGAGATGTGAAGCGCTGAAGGGGAAGTTCAGGTTTGGAGAGGGCGAGGGAAAGGAGAGCGTAATCTCGTTAACGCCTGTTGCTGGGGAGGGACGCCGGGTTAGGGCGAGGCTTTGTCGGTGTCGTGACATCTTGACAGGCAACTCGAAAAACTCTGGATGAGAAAAAGGGGCAGAAAGGCTTAGAAACGTCACAGATAGAGAAATTTACACAGAAAAGAAACCCAGCAAAGGTTCAGCCATCTTTTTCTTTGAAGAAATGGGGATCGTAGAGCTTTACGATGCAAAGCAAACAGTTTGAGAGGCAAATAAGGTAACGATGTCAGCTGACAGACTTTGTGGCTAGGGAATGGCTTGTAATAAGCTGCTGATGAAGGAATATTTGTTTGCTTGATGTTTCTCCAGTGGTACAAACGATGCTTGTAGAATACAGGCCAGATATGCGCTTTGTGTTACTGGGCTACATGTATGAAGGAAACGTATGAGAGGAAAACTGCATTTAACTGCGTGGAGATTTGAAAACTTATGCCTTGCAATGAATGATCTGATCTAATGCTACTAGATCGACTAGATAGTGAGTATATGAGACTTTGGCAGTCAGATGTCTGTTGATCTCCGTCTACCGTATCTAGGGGGGGCTAGGGTTGAGACTGGCATATAAGCCAAGCCGATATCATCAGCTCTATTATTGCGATGCTTAGAGATGTCTTTGGTATGTATCATGGTCGGGTAAATGGTAGAATGAAGAGATTGAAGAAGCATCTCGTAGTTCCTGTCGGTCATGTGCTCTACGCTTGCCTAATTTAGTCTAGCTGCAGGATGAAGCTCTGCTCTTCGGTTCCCATTTTGAAATTCATTGTTTTCCCTTCAACGTCTACACCACACTCGTACCGTACCGTATTCTATAGTTTTTAACCATCAACCCAAGTATTTAATCGACAGAAACGACCTCGCTTTCTCGATATCATTTTCACCAGCCAACCTTGATTTTCGAGAGATAGATATACCTGTCCTCTCCGAATCAATTGTACCACAAGTCGCCATCCGTTATTAGCCATATCCGTCTTTGCACGACCTCAAACCACGGAGCTTCGATTCATCATACAAGATCTGTTATATTGCATCAGCAGGAGTTGTTAGGAAAAGAAGAAATGCCTTCTCAGACACCATCATCATTTGCATCGGCGGTAGGTGCGGGCGCGAGTCGCGACTCTCGAACAGGAAGAGGAACGGACTGGTATGTGCATCCCAACTGTGTCCTCTTACTTTCCCATACATCTGATATGCACATTTTGGAGCACCCGACTGTTTTCATAGTCTTATAGCTTTGGCATATTGTGGTTACGCATCTAAGGCCATTGTTTTCACCAATGCTTTCAAATATCAGAGCAGAGCTACAGGAGTGCGACGACTATATATGAGCATGGGTGGGAAGAAAACAGTAGTAACGGACGGGCTAACGACTAGCCAAACAGGTTGGGCCCACGATCGCAGAATGGTACTATGACTTTCCGCAGGTCATCTACTACGCCGTATGCTAAGTCCTCTGCAGACCCGGAAAATCAACAGCAGGAACAAGCGCAAGGTGCAACACGACAGCGTTTTGGCGTGAATGAATTGGAGGAACTGTTTCGTAGCCAAATCGCGACATCGAATAAAGATATATCGCACCTCTACGCTCCAACCTGGGAACCTGGTCAGACGAATGGAAGTACACGGGGCTGGGCGAAAAGCAGCGACAGACCTGATTCCAATGCGCCCGAGTCATGCTGGGCAGCAGATGGCAAGGTTGCGCCCAAGGTGCTTGAGGATAAAACGGAGGAGGAGAAAGAGGTTAGTTGATTACATAGTATTGAAGATGTAGAGCTAAACTCTTATAGTTGTTGCTCGATGTTAATTCTCGATTGAAGCCTCCCCCTCAGAGCGCGAGCAAGGAAATAAATGGCCAGGTGCTCGGCGCAAATGGGCGCAAAGCATCATTTGGACATAATTCCAGCCCATTTGGCCTCGCATCTCCAACCACGAACAGACCTAGGACAGGTCGCCAACACACGAGCGATGCCATCACTGGTCTTGGATCTCCTGCCGGAAGCCGTTTCTCGAGGGATGATAACCCCAATTCATTCGGTTCCAGAATGCTCAACAGAGACAGCGTAGACGATCGAGCTGAACCTCCTTTCCGGACTACCTTGCTACGAAGCAACACTGGTGGAAGTACGCTTGGCAATGGACCCTCATCTCCATCAACCTGGGGCCATGCGCCTAGCAGTGCGACGGGAGGTTCATTCGGCCAGTTCTCATTGGGAACACCAAGCACGCCTCTCACGCCAGGCGAAAAGAAGGCGCCGTTTGGTAGTCGATTTAACAAGTTTATGAACAAGGAGAGCTCCGAGGAGATACCCTCAAAAGCAAGCGCAGCTGGATCATGGAGACCAAATCGCTCGCGTACCGATACTGCCGGTACTGATCCAGTAAGTTCTATGCTACCCGAGCTAGATTCCCGAAACTTGCAGAACTTCCGAGCAAATTTTGATATTTCCATTCTGACATTTCTTAGTACGCGAGTGAAAATGTAGCTGGTAGTGCTGTACTTCGTGGAGGAAGGGATACTAGCCCTTCCAGAGTCGCTGGCTTCGACACTCCAGCTGAAGGCGTATCCGGTGATTTCGGAATGTCAGATGTGTCAGGTTTCCGAGATGCTCGTTCCTCGACCCACCAAACGCCTCAGGGACGACCTCTGAGTCCAAGCGATACAAATCCCTACCGAAGCCCTCCGGACGTTGAAGTTGACCGCGATAACGATAATGATGGACCTCCAGCAAATCGTCTATACAACTTGGGAGGAATTCCGGAACATGAGCCGAGTCCGTTTGCGCACATCAACAGAGCATTTGGTAACACCGGGTTTGAAGGTATTGACCGCAGCCAAAACTCAAGTGTTGGTACAAATAGACCCTTTCCAGCTCCGGTCGGAGGGGTGAATTTGCCGCCAACGTTGAGTAATCTTGGCTCACTAGGCGGCTGGCCAACATCTGCTACCCTTGGCACTCCCGATGGAGAGCACCGTCCCGTGTTTGGTGGCGCTTTTGGCAATAAGTCCGTCTTTGGTTCAACTGTCGAACTTGCTTCACCTGGATTGTCGTCGCTCAACACTGGAGGATTTGGCGCAGTTCCTACATCGGCACCAGGCAGGAGCGAACGAGGAATTTCTTCTCTCTTTCCCCCCAACCTTCGAGCGGAGATGCAAGCTAATGAGACAACTACAAGCCCAATCGATGCCAGCCACAACGGGTTCGGAAGCATTGGAAGAAATGGTACTTACGGTCGCGGTAATGACAGTCCACTACGAACTGGAAGAAGTGCTTTCGAAAATCTGGACAGTGATTCATTCTCTCATGCAGATACGCTGCAAGGTCCAAGCGGTAATCCTTTTAGTCAAGGTTACTCAGCCCAGTCAAGCTTTCAGCAGCAGCAGGCCCCTACCGATCCCATCTCAGCTCAACAGCAGCGTCAACAAATCACAATGCCTGACAGAATCATGTGGCAATATCTCGATCCTCAGGGCATCGTTCGTGGTGACTATTCTGGTCTCGAAATGAACGACTGGTACAAGGCGCAATTTTTCACTGCGGATCTTTCAGTCAAGAAAAAGGAAGAGGCCGAATTTGAGCCACTAGGACAACTCATTCGTCGCATCGGAAATTCTCGTGAGCCCTTTTTGGTCCCCCAGCTAGGGGTTCCACATTCTCCAAAGCAACCATCTGCAACTTCTTTCACACCAACCAGTGCTATTGGCAACTCAGTGACCCAGGCAGGATCTGTTCAACCTCCGTTCGCAGGCGCCTTCCCAAGCTTTGGAACGACATTGACTGCCGAGCAACAGAACAACTTGGAGCGAAGAAAGCAAGAGGAACAATTCCTTATGGCTCGTCAACGTGAATTCTTGCAGGCGCACCAGAGCATGAAACAAATGCAGATGAGCGGTGTTCCTTCAGGTCTTCATCACCAATCCAGCACACATAGCTTGCAGAGTCAGCCCAGCTTTGGTAGCATGGCTTCCCCAATTGGTATGCCTATCCAACCCCCAGTACAAGGAGTGCCTGGATTCTTTGATGGGCCTCCACGCCAAGCTCCTACAAGTGGTATGTCGGAATTTTTACAACAGGACGAAATGAACCGTCTCAGTCTTCATGATCGTCAACAGGAGCTTTTCGGTCCAAATACTCCAGCATCTCAAGGTATCCATGCTCAGCAGATCAATGCTCTTTTCGGACAACCATCTGATACTCAGCAGCGCGACGTGGCCCGGGTTGAACAAGCCCAACAACAACCTCGCCTCCGCGAGTTCAACCAGCTCAGAGCTCAGATTGAGCAAGAAGAGGCCAGCCAGCAACCAGTTGCGCACTATCTTACTGAACCAATCGGCCATCCACAGCAACGACACTCCGACCCTGTAGAAACCCAGTTTAATAATGCCTCTCATGATGCTCCCCAGCCCCTGACGTTGAGTCAAAAGCTCCAACAGACTGCATCAGCTCAACCATCGCCAGCGCAAGTTGAGTCCCCTTGGACAAAGGTCGAACCGAATATGCCAATGCCATTTCCTCCACCTCAATCTACCACGCCACTGCCAGCTCCAATGGCACAACGAGGTCGATCCAACTTACCAGAAACCCTGAGCTTGGAGACCAGATCTCGCTCCGAGACTCCCGAGATGACTGCACCTCCATCAGTTGCGCCTTGGGCAAAGGAGCCCACCGAAGCTCTGAGGGGTCCATCTCTCAAGGAGATCCAAGAAGCTGAGGCCAAGGATGCCGCTAAACAAGAAGAAAAGGCAGCCATAGCTCGGCGTGCACTTGTTGATCAAGAGATGAGATCGATTGCAAGCCAGCCAACTGCACCTGCTCCAGGATTGCCAACTTCATCTACTTGGGGAACTGCTTCGCCTGCTACGCCATCTGTCGCATCTCCTTGGGCAACCAATGCACCTGCCAATGTTCTTTCATCTAGCAGTGCAGCTTCCAAGAAAATTGGAACTCTTGCTGATATCCAACGAGAGGAAGAGAGACAAAAGCAGAAGGCAGCAGCTGCTGCCGCCGCAGCACAGCCTACTCAAGCATTGGCTGCTGGAAAGCGTTATGCTGATCTTGCTAGCAAGTCATCTGCTGCTCCGTCAACGTCAGCAAGCTCATGGTCGACAGTCGGAGCCGGTGGTAAAGCCAAGACTCCTACCGGACCAGCTGCCGCAGCTGCACAGACTGTACGATCGATCAGCAGTGCTGCTGTAACGACTGTAGCGGCTCGATCTGCGAGACCTGCAGGAGCGCGTAGCGTGACTACAAATGGACAATCTTCGATGCAGTTGGCCAAGGATGAATTCAATAAATGGGTCAAGGCATCTTTGATGAAAGAACTACCTTCATCTATCAATGGTAAGTAGACAGCCTTGAACTATATCTTGATTGAGCTGACAGTCGCAGTTGATGAAGTTGCGGCTTCGCTTACTGATTTCGACGCTGAATCCATACGTCTCGCTATCTACCAACTGTCCAACATGGCAATGGATGGCAATTACTTCGCCGCAGAATATCAACGTCGCAAGAAATTAGCTGAAAAGGGCGTCATCGAGCCATCCAACATCGGAGCCGGCACTACCTTCACCAACGCTGGTGAGAAGGCCAGTGGCTGGAGCGAGGTTGCCAAAAAGGGACCACCAAAGGAAGAATCGTCTTCATCTACTTCTGGATATCCATTCATTGCCAAGAAGAAAAAGGGCGGAAAGAAGTGAGCTCTACGCTTGTATAATGATCAATGTCTGTATGACCACCATTCTTTGATGTTCTAGGTATAATTAGCTACTATGGCTATTTGACTTTGCATTGGGCGGCTGGATGCATTAACATGAGCGACTGTACTTAACATTGTACCATGCTGTAACAAACATGCCAGGCAAAATAACAGCGTTTTACCATCTTCACTCCCCCGGAGTGAAAAGTGCTGAGGCAAGTTGAGCACGAGTCATGACATTTGCTGTGGGGCCATGCAACAATCTATGTAAATTCTCTATAAATCTTGCTCCCGTAGACTATTTTCATCCTTACTTACACAGACACCTCTCGTCTTTCTACATCACATCATGCCGGCAACACCAATCCATTGTATGAAGCGCAACATACTGGTCTTCCACGTTCCCCATCTGTCCCTCGTGGCCTCCAAACGCGCAATTCTAGCCACAGGCGCAAGCGTTATCGAAAACTACATCAAACGGTGTTTAGCCACCTCTAGAGCAAGCCAGCTTCCCTCACTCGAAGGAGCGACGCCGAAGATCGGTACGGTGGGGATGTTAGAGGAGGTGAAGTAAGAGAGGGTCGTGAGGCGTTGAAAAGGTGAGTTTGCAGCAAAGGGGTTGAACGGGATGGGAAATGGGAAGGGGGAATGATGGTGCTAATGTGGTGGCCTGGTGCGCATCGTATGAAGAGGTTTCATGTGAGGTTTTGATGGAGTTTTGAGGGGAAAGATTGGTGAGGGTATTGGGTTGGGATTGGAGGTTTACTGTTCATTATCCATCCCTTAATTAGGTATCATTTTTTTGGAACATCTTTCAGCATGCATTGCATCTGTAGGATAACGGTATGGTGGATAGGGATCCTCTAGAAATGTAATGATAGAGGTGCAGGAAGGGTGGCAGCTATGCTAGAACTGGGCCGCTTGTGACATGTCTTGAGTCGCGTGAGTGTATGATTTACTACTATCTACCATCATACTTCCAGAACTCAACATATGTCAATGTTACCGTCAAAAAACAGGTAAGTTTTAGCGTTGCTCCTATACGCGAGTAAAACTGGGTAGTATCCTGACTTATATACTTTTACTAGGAAGACAAGCAGAGGGGGCTTTGCGTATGGGTGTAACGGTCACCAGAATTAAGCGAAACGCGTGAAATTCAACCTCGAGCAAATATGAGGCTAACACCTCGACTAGGTGACGAAGGGCATAAAGAATCAAACACAATTCGAAACAGAATCGACTACAACGCTTTTGACGACCGGTAGGCCGGTGCATCTATTCGCTCTGGCGCGAAGAAGAGAGCGGTATCCGAATCTACAGCGCGGTTATGGCTACAACAACGCTCTAAATTCCGTTCTGCTGCCTTGAGATCTCTTCACCCGAGGTCAAATATACCAGGACGGAGGTCTGGCTTAGACAAAGGTTTCTGTAAGATGCTTGTAAGCACGCGAAATCCGGTCCGAAAGCACCCTTACGAAATGCAACTGTGAGAGGCCAAGCCTCGAATAGCTCAAAAGGTGTGATTTCTAAAATTCAATTAAGAAGTGCATGGGGAATCCGCATACTGCAGATTTCCTCGCTATTTACCTACATGAAGAATCCACCCAATTTTCTAGAGAACTTAACTTCTGACAATACAAAGGAAAAGCATAGAATAGTATAGAACGGTATGCCCTGGTATAATGCCACTCTGGAATGCTTGGCGCTTCTTGACTTGACATCAGAAGGTTAGCGAGGGCCTTGGCCCGAGCACCCAAATGCGTTCCAACCCTTACAGCAACTTGATGATGATGATTATTTCCGACCTGTGGGACCTCCCGAAGGATATAAGAGCATGCTAAGCTAGCGTTTTACATACAGGAATACACCAAAAAGCAAATTGAGTGGTAGGCCGAGAAAGCCTGATGAGTGACTATGTAGGAACCACCTCCTCCATATAGGGTGATTATAGAAAGATCCAAAGAGGGCTAGTTTAGCGACCTAATAGGCTAAATTTGAAATTGTAAAATGAACAGACATAAAAAAAACCGCCGGTAACCCCCGGGCAATGAAGAGTTCTGTAATGCTAAGTACAGATTCTTAAACAGAACCCTGTGATTTATAAGAACTTCTCAAAGTCCTCTGGGGAAGTATGGAGGCGATATACCCTAATCCCAGCCTTCTGCTTGGTTGTGGGGCCTCTCAGGCTTTAATAGCCAATTCGACAAGAAACGAAACGTCCTACGACAACGAACTAGGTGATCTGGAGTCTTTTCTTGCCACAGCTACAGTCTAACACTTCATTGTCGTGTTTGAACTTGGTGTGATACCAGTCAAAGTCCCCATGTCCTGTGCAAATTGTAATTCGGTGGAGGATAGAGAAATGAAACCTGCATAATACGGGAAAAAGCATTCAAAGCGGCAACTACAACGAAAATTTAAGGAACATACAAAAGTGCTAAGCGCTATAAGTGTACCTTAATAAAGGAGGGTTTAGGCAATAACGGAGAGCAACGGATCGATTATGGGTAAGAATATAAGGATAAGCATCAAGACGAATTCTTTACAAGAGTTGTCTTCCTCTATGAACCACATATTGACCCAGGTTCTCTTGCTGTTGGCCATGTTATTCGGGAAGAAGGAAGTCGTTATAACAACGAGAATATAGAAGAAAGGCCGCCGCGACAAGGCGTCAAGTTTCACATTGCCGGGTGGATTAGCTGTTCGGGAAAGCAGAGAAGCTTGAGTTCTAAAACGACGAGGACGACCATGTGGAACAGCCTCCAAGGCCGCAGATGCCAAGGCGTTGGCCTACTCGGGATAAGTCAGGTGAATATGAACAGAGAGCAAAGGAATGGGAGGTAAAGAAGCCTCACAAAGAATGGAGGAAGACCAATAAAAGACAAACTGTGGTAAATTCTCTGTAGAATAACGTAGGCTCACAAGCGAACGGGTCAATTTTTCATGGTATTACACCAAACCATTACATATTTCAACAATTAATCGATTCAGCCATTGTAACTCTTCAGCATTTTAATTATCAGATGTGTCTATAACACTTGGACAAGTTGGTACGTTATTAACAGTTTGTCCGCATTATCTACAGCGACGTTTTTGCAGCTCAGTTTGCTTCGTACGACCCATACTTTCTCGCCAATCAGCTTGTAATTGTATATTAGCCTCTTTTTGAGCCTCTAAGTCTTGAACAGCTTCGGCAGTAAGTAACTCTCCTTCTTGCAATCCACGTTTCTTGGAACGACGACGTCGGCCGAGTAAAAAATTTGCTTTGCAAAGTGCAGCGTTTTCTTCTCGTAATAACGCTAATTCGTGTATTGCAGACGCCGCCCCTTTCACAGCCTGATCAATGCTTTGTAAAAGGGAAGTCAGTGAACTATTTTGATGTCGTACCATCATATTCTTAAGGTTTGTTGATTGAGGTTGTGTCTCAAGTATATTGCGTGGAGTTTATATTCCCAGATCATAGGTAGGGTTGGTGCTGGCGTTGGCGTACGAAGCCGAATGTCAAGCTTTAAGGTCACATAGTCTGCAGCGCGGAATCCTGCTCGAATGTTTGGTTCAATCATTGCTGTACGAAACACTGTATGAGATGCAGGGAAGAAATCTTCTTTCGAGATGGGGGTAATATACGCGCGCATTAACTTTTCGATCTCAGTTCCGTACGAACGCTTTAATGCTCGAAAGCAACTAACGTCAAGCGGCTGAAGATTGTGAGACAAAAGTGTTGGCATACAAAGGACATTGATGTTTCGGTTTATGCAATAAACAAGAAAAGCAGCCGAATGAAGACTTTCGTGTCCGTCAAGAATCAAAAGTCGACATACACTGTTCGTCCGATTCTTTGTAAATTGATCGAAACACTTGATCCAGTCAAGCACTCACTCATTTGTTGTCCAGCCAATTGAATAATAGCAGTCACCGAACCTGGCGGTAAAGAAGCGCTTTCGTTCCAAGACGAAAGGTGGGTTTTCCCTGCAACAATAATAAATGGCGGCAGCACATATCCGTACGATTCAACGCCTTGAATTACTGTGATGCATTCCACATTGCCCTGATGTGTCGTACAAGGTCTGCTCTTTCGTTTGGCATTCGTTACAACCATCTCGGATGATATTTGGCCCATCAAAAGCCTGTCTCGTCAAAGTTATATATATCCTCCTCGTTGATCCCATATTTGTAAATCATGTTTCGTACGAACCGAAAACACGCGTCATACGCGTTGAGATCTTCGCAATGGACCCGCTGATAGTCGATCTTTGATTAAAACGCGTAGAGAGTTGTGGTTGTCATCGTACGATGTTCGAGGTCCAGTTCCTTCCGACGCGTCCGCCGTCGGGTTCAGCAAGTAATTGATTCGCCATATCTTCAACAGCGCTACATCGAGGAGGAATGCTCGCGAATCAAATCAAGAATATATTGTACGACAACTTGCTCTTCTGGCTTTCAAGCTTTTGAGCTTTATCAATAGTATCGCGTCTGGGAAGTATTCCGCCTACTCTTCTAGATAAGGTTGTACGAGGCACTTGATAGATTCGTGTAATTTTGCGAATGCTAGACTTAGGATTGAATTGTAAGATTTGGACAGCTAAAATAATGTCAGATTCATTTCATGTATAAGTCATTTGTAGTTTTATGATAATCAACGTGCTCATGATTTCGTATAATGCCAAGGAAAATTGGCCCGTTCGCTTGTGGACTACGTTACCAATTTTGACCTCTTGGGTCGTGGAATGCATTCGAAGGGATTGTGGGTTATTGGAAATGTCTGGAGGAAGGGTTCGCTGGTTTCAAAATTGTGATTCCGGGACACATGTCGGGATAGGAGGGAGGAAACTTGGGATGTGGTTCATTTGGTGGCTTATGGAAACCGACCCAGCCCCAAACAGGGCAGCGGAAACAGCATGCCCTCGTCCATAATCACGGGGAATGAAAATACTGCCAAACACTTGATTTGTTATGCTTTTGAGTGACTGTGGCTGTGGTCGAATTCTATCGAGAATTAATGAAGCCCAACATCGCAGGTGTCTCTCCCTTTGCTGCGTGACTATAGGCTCTTGAGCTCTTGCAGTTTCTCCTTTAGTACTTCATAATCGTCGGTATCTTCCCAGACATCCTTTGCCTTGCCCATAATTCCCCTTACAGCACTTCTAGCCTTCATCTTCCAGCTCTTCTCGATCTCCGTGCCATCTTTCTTCTCCATGGGGCCATAGTTCTCGTACGCACTAGCCAAATTATCCGTCGCAGCAACAACAACCTTCCAGTCCTCAACTTCCTGCAACCAAGCTTCTCCGAGACTGGCTAGCCGCCATGCTTTTTCTGCACATGCTAATGCACCTGCGTAGTCTCTTTGGTAGAGTTTCAGCTTCTCGATCAGTGTCCATAAGATGGCACGTTTCGTGATCAGAGGCACGATGTATTCGTCCACCATCTGGATTGTAGCTCGCTCAAGACTTCCCCGAGGTGGCATGTAGATGCCGTCTATCACCTCGCCAGTTGGTCTCTCTCTGCTGGTAATTTCCAGAATCAACGCTCGTATAATGTCGATATCAATGGCAAACTCTCCATTAGCGGGAGCACGAATGCGGATGACGTTACGCGTACCCATCAAGAGCTCGGGGAATGATGGCGGGGTCATACGCCCAGCGACAGTCACCACGTTATCCCAGATCTTCCAGTTGTCATGTGCGAGTGAAGCTCCCCGTTTGTATGCAACTAATGATTGCCTTAATATGTCCCTGGGAGACTGCTCAGTAGTAGGCTGCAATGATGAATCACGATCTTCCTCCGCATTGGTTGCTTCGACGTGCGCAGCGACTTTCTTCAGGGCAATAGTCTCTTGGTACTTGGAGAGTAGCGCAGATCCTAGGTTGCTGTATGTCTTCGCGTCCGTTTCATCAATCATGATGGACTGCTGGAAAGCGATGATGGCTCCATCCCAATTCCCGACACGTAGATCAATCTCGCCCAGACGTGTCCAGGTATCATTGTTTTGTCTATTGACGACGGTGGCTTTGATGTATGCTGCGCGAGCACTCTCCAGATCGCCTTTCTTCGTGTAGTACTCACCCAATGTTCGTTGAGCACGTGAGAATCTGTTGTTAGATATCTCCCAAGCTCGCTCCCAGCACGTGGGATCTTGATCAAGATCTCCGATGATACACCATAGTCTAGGAGAGTGAGCTGGCGGAGGTGAGCGTACTTCACCATTCCATTTCTCAGCTGCGACTTCAGCAGCATCGATATCATAGGCATCCATCCCAGGTCCTTTTGAGGAGTAAAACAGCTGTCTCCGCACAACCTGTCTTGCTTTATCCTCTTGACCAACGGAGTGGTAGCAAAGTGCCACTTCGGCCCAGAGCCTTAATCGCTTGAAGATCTCGAGAGCATTGACCAGACTTCCTACCCCACTCCAGGCGAAAGCCAATTCTGTTTCGATCTCCCATCGCGTAGGTGTATTGAGCTGGTAAATGTACTTCAGTCTCTCGTAAACTGGAGCAGACTCAGAAGCTTTCTCTCGAGGTAAGAAATGGGTGATTTGTATTTCTGGGATACCATCAGGCGATAATGAAGCTGCCTCTTGAGTGTTTGCAATTATCTGATCCACGATCACCTGCAGTTGAAGAACACTTCTTTCCTGAGTCCGCGATCTATGGGCCTCGATTCGACTTCTAATCAACAGCGCTTGTGTGTAGATCTGCCAATTCGTAGCCTTGTCAGAAAGCACGCGGATTGCAAACGGAAGAATCTCTTCTCGACTGAGCTTGTCTAGTGGTGACAGGGTGTCTTTCAGCGTGGCTTCGGTAAGAAGAAGAATTTGATCTAAAGGCTTGAGCTGAGGCTGGTTGTCTGGTTGCATGCCGTTCAGCTCAACAGATAGACCACTTATATCCATATTTCCAGGGTCTTGCTTTGTGAAAGCAATGTTCTCTAGAAGCGTATCGTCGTCCAAGTTAAGATCTGTAGGACCATTGTGCTGCCCACCGATAGATTCCTTCTCCTTTGCACCAGTGCCGTTCTCGACTGGTTTCTGTACGTTGGATAATACTCCGTCCTGATCTTCTGACTCCTTGCTCTTGGCGAACACCACTAGCTGAGAAATGTCTGTCTGTTGGAACTTCGTCCTCTTTCCAAGTGCGCCAGACAGAGCATAGCTGAATCCAGAGGTCTTCATGGCCAACTTAACATTGGACTCTGCTTTGAGATCCAAGCCTTGCATAATATATATCTGTGCCTTCTCCAACAGAAACTGGACCTTGGCTTCTGTGGGATACTTTGACTCAGAACCCAGTATCTCAGCTTCCAGATCTTTCAGATCCTGCTCGATCACATCCTGCAAGACGGTCGAATCACTCAATCTACCGCCAGACAGCCCAGTAAGCAAGCGCTGATGATATGAGTTCACTCGGATACGCATCCATTTGCAATCCCGAGTCTCACTGCACACAATGCTTGGGAAGTAGACTGTGAACACTAGACGAGCGAGGCAGAAGAGCTCGACGTAAGGTATGTACTGATAGGGGGAGACACCATCAAGATCGAGGCTCTTGAGACATTTGCTTCTGAAAACTGCATCTGAGACTTCGCTCTTGAAAATGCCTCTGAAATCCAACGGTGGTCCCGTGACATTGGCTTGTAGAAAAGCATTGAACGCTGCTAATCCAGATGTAAAGACTAAGATTGCATCAACATCACCTGAAGCTTGTGTCGAGATCAAGTTATCCTCTTTCCCTCGAATTCCTACCAGCTCCTGGTATAGAGCTTGCGAGGTTTCATTTTGAAGAATGGCCTTGTAATCGCCGTTCAGGTAGGAGGCAATAATCTCCGAGACTTCTGATCGTTTTTTCAGAGACTCGAGGTCAAACAGAAGCAAGTCCAGGCTTACGCCGTCTGTTATGATTCGAGTCTGTGACATCTTTTCTAGCGTGCAAATTCCCGATATTGAAGATGAAGAAAATTGCAAAGATGGTGCCCAAGTATCCACTTTCAACATATACAGGTCACGTGATGTTCATTTGTAAGCGGCACTTTGATGGAGTGACTGACTTGGAGATGCTATTTTAAGCTTTGTTGACAGATAGATGCATTCATAGAAAATGGCTGAAATGATTAAGCTGGACAGGTAAGAGGAAGACAACATTCCAGTTCAGACCGTGGACTTGTGTATCGATTTTACCTCAGAATTTATAGTTGTACACATTGGTCAAATGTTCCAGCCTGAGACATGCGATGCGATTGATAATAATAATAAGGATTTCTGGGCTATATAGAGCGGTGCTTTCGCCATCGATTACCTCGAACTCTCATCATCTTACTCCGGCTTGCCCCAAAACTGAGCTCCTCCCCCTTAAAGTCATCTATAGACTCAAAAGCATATGCCTACTCCTCACCAGCGTTGTCCCCCCCCCCGAACCAGCAATCTTCATAACTCCCTTCCTCAACAACCCAATATGCTCAGCAATCTTCTGACTAAAGCTGCTCTGTGCCCCAGTGAAAGATGCAATCTCCTCCATCCCGAGCTCTTTATACCAGTAGCGCCAACACTCCTTAGCTGCTTCAGTCGCAATCCCATTGCCCTGGTTATCTGGCAGGACGAACCAGCAGATTTCTGGAGCAATGCCTTCTTTGCGTTGAGCCAAACATATACATCTGGTTCCCCTCTGGCGAATCGCTGAGATGTATAATGTAGACAGCTGCACCTGGTGCCCTTTTACCAGGGATAACAGATCTGTGGACCAGAGTGCCGTGGAAGAATTTACATATCGTTCCCATGTGAAGGGTGACCCGAAACGCGCTGTGCAGAAGATATTGTCATCGCTTGTGTCATGATAGTAGTGGGTGAGTGTCAGACGCTCAATCTTGAGGACCTTTGATAAATGATTTGCTAACATGTTTGGCTTCTAAAGAGTGATTTAGGAGTGAGGTGTCACAGAAATTGCTCGAAGCTCAGAAACCAAACTCATATACACATGCATGCTTACCGCGCCAGTGCGTATTCCGACGTAATATTTATTTCTAGATGTTAGCCCAAGTGGACCGTCTTCTCGTCGGTACTTCGGCGTGCAAGGCAGATGCAGTATCGCTCGGATGCTACTTAACAGAATTGAATTCTTAGTATAAAACTACTGGAAGTAGTCGTCGCGTTGCATTCTGAAATTGCCTGATGGCCGCTTGATTGTTCGTAAAAATGACCACCCTGTCTCTCTTGTTCCCTTTCTCTGCATCGTCGTCGGCGATTTGAAGAGCCAAGTTGACGCTGTATAAGTCAGCTGCGCATACCGTCGAGGCTTCACTGTTACTCAAGTACACCATCTTTGTGCATTGGGTTAGGGGCGATACAGCTATGGCCCCTAGGTGATTGTCAATGCCACTGCCGTAGGTATAGACGAAGATGCTGTTCCAGGGGTGCTTAAGAATCTCCTTGTTCTGAATCATAACTATATCTGAGCTCGGTGCGATCTGCACATCTGGTCCCTGCTACAATGGTGGTGAAAGATAAGGTAGTGTGATTTCTTGTTCCTCGATCGTCTCGCCTCGGCGCTGATGCAGACGCCTGTAGGTGTGTTCTAGAGAGCTCAGGTATGGTATCTGTCTTTCTCGGCTTCGTAGTCCTGTGAAGTTGAAATCCTGCTAGGGCCGGCATCTTGTCTGCTGAGAGGATTCTGCTGACCATCTCGGAGCTTGTTTTCCAGACTTGTTTCTCTATAGTGAGGAAGTAGAGCTCTTTACCTAGGGCCGAGCCAGATTTTGCTTTGCATAACCCCCCAACAAATCTGGCCGCTTTCGCTTGAAGTCTTTTAATGGAGTCGATGTTTTGTTTTGTGTAGCCTTACTAACGTGCTTGGGTGACCGACCATTCCAGCCATACATCATTTGATGACGACTGCTTGGTGATCCTCCTAAGCTCTGTTAGGCTCCTGGTTACATGTTTATACCATGTCCGCGTTGTAGAATAGATACAGGGTAGGTGAGGGAGGTGATCCTTGAGAGATGCCAGTGGTCGATTTTCATAAACTTCTGATCTGAATGCGTTGAAGCTGATGGCCGTGCTCCGGTCTTTTAAGAAGCTTGCTATCCACGTGCCTGTTTTCTCATCTATTATGCGTTTCGGGAGATTATTTAGTAGTCTAACATGTGAAACATTATCGAGAGCTCCAGAGACGTCAAGTAGTAGAAGATTTGCCACCTGCGGATCCGGCGAGTTCGAAGCTTCATGTGTCTTTTCAATGATGACGTGTATTGCATGGTCAGTGGACCTCTCCTTGCGTCCCCCAATGTAGGTGCTCGGTAACAGCTGGTCATTCTCTGTCACATAGCTGATTCTCATTGCGATTATCGAGTCCATGAGTTTTCCGATGGTGTTGAGTAGGGACATCGGTGGGTGCGCTTTGGGTACGGTGTAGCCATCCTTGCTAGATTTTCTGAGAACTATAGTCGTTGACTGTCGAAAGTGCGCTGGGCATTATCCAAGACTTAAAGCTCCAGTTGAATATTTTCGTAAGGTGAGGGGCTATTTGGGTAGCGGCAATATGGAGGACTCAATTTACAATGCCATCGGTTCCTGGCGCTTCACTGGAAGTTTAAGAGTAATGTTTTGATGAATTCTCTTGTCCGTGATGTCCGGGAAAGGGATTTGGGTTTGGAATTCGACTTCCTTTATATTTTGAAGTCTGGTTCTAGTGGGGTAGGAAGAACGTGCTTTTGAGAAGAGGTGCTTCGTCTTGAACTTATGTATGATCTGTGCCTATTGTGGGGTGCTTCAGTACCGGAGCCATTTTGGCCGTCACCACCACCCTGTTTCTTGCCCACCTTGCTAGTTTCCACATGATCTGGGAACTCTTCATAGCTCTTTCGACTTGCTCCCGGTGGCGTTGGAGTAAGGCTCGGTAGATTATCCTTCCTTTCTAGTTTTGGGCTATGCGGTATGCCTCCCAGCTCTCCTACGTCTGTACTGGGCCATTATGGCGCTTAAGACTTTGCGTCTCGAATTGTATTTCTATACATTTGGTGGGCCAGCCATCCCTTGCTTTTGGGGACCATCTTCGCAATTGCGTAAAATGGCTAACAGCTGCCTGTGTAGCAGTTACCACCTCTCCTACATATCTGTTCAGTGCGGACTTTGTCTTTGGGCACCGAAGAGGTGATAGCTCACGTGCAAGACTTATTCGGAATTATTTCTCGTCTCGTACCGTCAGTCCTCCCCAGAGTTCGTGGTGTAGGTCGAAATTACCCAAGATGATTTGTTCTTCTTTCTGATGTGTAGAGAGCCGTTCTGAGCTGTGGCAGACAGCTAGTCCTCTGGTCTGATGATCTTGGAGATTGCATTGCTGATATGCCCAGGAGTTGGGGCCGAGCTATTAAGAACAGGTGGGAAACCTATTAGAGGTAATAAGTGGTGATGTTATATTGTAAAGTAGACATACTGATTTTGAAGCTCCTCTTGATTTTTTGCAAATCTGGCCCGTGCGCACGGAACGTTGACACCCCCTGTTGGGTCCATTCTTGCTGACAAAGAAGCAAATCCTTGCTAGTGCTTCTCTATTGTTGTTGGAAAACAGATATGAAAAGAGTCGGCGATCGGTTGTGAGACTTCAGGATAAGGGAATTCCTCCATGGCCCCTGGAGGGCCAAAATATCGAAATCCTGGATCCCGGGTCTTGTAATAGCGTTGCCATAACCACATCCATCGACTTCATAACGTTGTACTGTAGGATCTTTATGCCTTCGTGGCTCATTGTTCATCTATATTCCATTGGGAGCTGAGTAACGAGTTCTTTGTGATTGACCAGAGTGCTTGTCTTTAAGGTATGTGCGGCCTTCGCGGCCTCTTGCTGCTCTCAACCATAATTGTGTCCTCGTTCTCGTTTTGCATGCCATCGATCCAGTTTCCCAAGTTGACCCTCTTTGGTGCTCTGCCTTCCATGGGTACTTGCGCCTGGAGTTCCGAACCTTTGGTCGTAGTGTTAGTATCAGCAATAAAAGTCTTGTAACAGGGGCACTCGGCCCACCCCTCCGGTTTCCACCCACCATTGCCGCCAATTCGGCTGGCGTGGTATCTACTTTGGTAGCGCATATCGTGGCCAGCCTTTCCTTCATTGGTGGGATAAAGTAGTAAATTTGTCGAGCGTCGTGTGCCGCTTTCACCTTACCCAACTCAATCTTCCAAAGTGGGCATCGATTGTTCCACGCCTCGTGAGCTCCCTTGCAAACCGCGCATTTCCTTATGGCGGACTTTGGTCGACCTTGGAAGGGCAATCATTCGAGCGGTGCGGTTCTGTGCAATAGCTACATGCAATGTTCGCTTTGCACTGCGTTCCTATGTGGCCATATTGTTTGGTACTTGTAGCACTGCTTCAGTCGGCACTGTCTGTCATTTCTCTCACATTGAAAAGCCTCGCCTTGCCAAATGAGACCTTCGTTGATGATCTGGTTTGCGTCTTCCGAATTGGTGAACTCGACGATGATGATCGAAGCAGAATTTGCACTCGCTGCTCTTGATAGCCATTTGATGTATTTGATATCCGCATTGTGTATGGAGGATCTATTGCCATACAGTAGCTCGGCCCTGATCTCGTCGAACTTCTCTATATCCATTGAGCTGGTCCTGATTCCGTCCGCAAGAACACCATATGTCGGCAGACGTATACTTTTGCCTCTCCCCAACCGGTTGATCCAATCAGTTGCGAATTGTTTCAAGGTCTTCGCTTCGTTTATGTTGGAAGTCTTGATGCTGACGTCTCCGCTCTTTAGTTGGTTAGCTGATGCAACCCGAATCCGTCCAATGTGTTTATTTCGGCTCTGTTCAATCGGGCTATCAAAATGATTCTGTAAGTTTCTGGGATTATTGGATCGAAGGCTCTCGAGGGTGGATGGGTCTGATCTTCACGATGGTCTCACGTTGTGCTTGAATGAATGATGTCTGGGAAGATATTGTGATTGGTTTGCTAAGAGGCGCGGCATTCTACGTAACACCGACGCATATGAGCCCTTGGGAGACGGCGCGGACTGAATCGCCTTCGAAATGTCGTTCGTCGCTTTAGCTATATCACTTGTCTCCTACAGGAGTTCGGTCGTCGTCCTCTTGGTCTCGGCGGCTTCCTTCACTGCGTGATTTGTCTCCTGGCTCAGTATGGCAATCTGCTGGTGCATGATTGTATTCTGCATGATTCTCATTGCTGTGGAGTTTACTGTGTCTGCCGTCGTTTTGAGGTCGCTTTTGGATGGTTGTGGTAGCTTGCATGACGGCGCTGACGTCCGGGGTAGTCTGGAACTTGGCAATAAGAACGCTCATGGCCGCGATCATGGTATTGACTAGCGGCTTCGGTACTGGCTGATTCTCTGTGGAGTCGATACAAACATGTATTTTCCTGAGGTAATCGCTGAGATATGTAGCGTGCTCGCGGATGTCTTTGCGCCATGCTGCCACTTGAGGCCACGTTGTCGCCATGATGCCTATGTCACACGGGGCGATGCACACAAGCTCAGGCGTCTTAACTGCGCAGAAGGAGGGCTGCTATGTGCGGTTTTGTTTGTTCAATTTCGAAAATTACGTGCTCGCTGTTTCGAGGTTCTTTACTAGGTCTCGCGGTGGACAAAAAAAGAGGCAGAGAATAGCCAAGGAACACTAAAACCCCACCTCGAGCCTACTCCGAACTCATAAAAATGTATTTCTATCTACTTATTTACATCGAATGTAATCAATAACCTGTCATTTTACCTCCCGAGTCTCTACAATCCTTTAGCCTTTGAGGAATCTCGTCGACCCATCGGTTAAGCGTGTCTTGTGATAGCTTTGCCCACCCTTCAAGAGCTAGCTCTTTTAAGGTGTCGAGATCAAAGTTAGGATACTGTTTGACGTGCTGTTTTGGAACTTGCCAGCTATTCTCAATAGGAGCGAAATCAGGTGAGCCGGCGCAGTTTTAATACCTCTCAAGCCCGTATCTTTGCTTCCATGATTTCACGATATTTCGGCCTTTACTATAGCCATGTCCTGAATCACCGTCTTACTCGAGAACAAAGTCTCCTCCTCCTCCTCCGAACTCAAGCCACGGAAGTACGACTGGCTGAAGGATTTGGTCGATGTACGTTCGGTGATTCATCTTTCCGTTTATATTGCCGGCGTCGTGGAAGATTAGCTCACTCTTGAAATTGTAACCGACTGCTGCCCATGCGTGAAGTTTATAATCTAAATCAACCTCCTCCGACACGTCCTCTTCTTTCCCTTTCTTCCCTTTCTTCCCGACCTTTTTTTTGTCTTCGATTGTACCTCTTGGATACAGTCGGGGCAGTTCCGTTCGCCTGGTTTACGAAAGACGTAAATTCGACCTTGCAGGCCAAAAGAGAAATTCACTTCGTCTGAAAAGCGTACCCGATACCAGACTTCTGGGTTTGGATATTTAACTAGCATGTCGGTAGCCCATTTCTCTCTCCGTTTCGCAAGGTTAGGATAAACAGAAGACTTCCGGCATGCAACACAATGGCGCCAGCCGAGCTTGAAGTACGTCCTTCGAAACCATTATCCCACACTAACATCTCTGCTCGGTGAATGTCTTCATCTGTGAGGATTTGCTTCCGACCTCGAGTCTCTTTCCTTGATGTATTATTATGATGCCGGCGTGCAGATGTCTCTGCGATATCTTCCGATTCTTTATGCCACTTTTCTGCATACAGACCTTTAATCATTCGATAACCGGAGCGTTCTGAGACGTGAAAATGGTCGATAATGTCTTTCAGCTTCACCCGGTCTCCTTGAGGCTTCGAGTCTTCCCTCCCATTCGATAATTGATTGTACGGCTGCTCGTTGCGGTGTCTCGTAATGTGTATGATGTTGATTATTGTCTAGCTTTCGACGCTTTATAGGCCGAATAGTCGAGTCTTCGGGGTCTATCTGTTCAGGGGGTCTTTCCTGCCGTACTGGACCTGTGCATTGGTTCCGTCTGGGGCCAGTTCGAGCCATTTTTAAGTGATTAATTAATGTCGAAAGGTAGTGTTTTGGTAGAGATTTGATGTGGTTTGGCATTTCGTCATTTCGGACTAGTGCTTATTCTCTGCCTCTTTTTTGTCCACCGCGAATAGGTATATGGGATCGACACTATAAGTCTCGGGCTGTGCTTATCAACGGCTTATCTCAAAAGTCCAAAAGTTGGACGATGTCGGAGATACAATCTTACACTTACTTCATAGTTGTATACCAATGAAAACCTGCCAGGACCATTGCATTGTCTTTCGTTGAACCAACTGCTTCATATTAATGTTGAAATGAAATCAATATGACCTCTAAAACCCCCCTCGTGGATCACATCCAGGCACCCAAACTCTCTCTCGAAGGCACCAAGTCACAACCACTACCCCGTCCCAAGGTAGACTCCTCACCGCAGAAATGGAATACGAAGAATCTCGGCCTACGTCTGGCATCAGACCTGGCAGCCGGGGTTTCAGCTGCACTAATGGTAGCCCCCGTCATCACCATCATCGATAAGTTCGTCCTCCCCTTGCAGGATGTGTGCAAGAGAGTATGCGACTAATATCTCCGTTTCAGAGCAATAATCCAAAACGCCTCCGGAAGAACCACGCTGAAAGCCTCGCTCCTTGACTCCCTGCCCACATTCCTGCTACGCCCGCACTCCCTGATATTCTCGAAACCATTCGCGCTCATCGCTGTAGTCTATGGTGGCACCTACATTACCGCCAACACGCTCGACACCATAACGTCCACTGTGCATAACAAGAGTCCCACGCTTGTCACTACCGGGACGTTGAAGTTTGTTGCGAGCAGTGGTGCCAATATTGGGCTATGTCTGTTCAAAGACCAAGCTTTCACTCGACTCTTCGGACCAGGTGGACCACCGCGTGCTGTCCCTCTGCCGTCTTATGCACTATTCACCCTACGCGATTGCCTCACGATCTTTGCGAGCTTCAACCTGCCGCCGTTATTGGGACCAGTGATATCAAAGAGGCTGGGGAAGGAGATGGAGAATAGTATCAGCGGAGAGACAGTGGCGCAATTTCTGGCGCCGGCGGCGGTGCAGCTGTTCAGCACACCGATGCATTTGCTGGGACTGGATCTTTACAATAGGAATGGGAAGGGGCTGACATGGGGAGAGAGATGGGAGGTGGTGAGGAAGAATTGGGGCGTTAGTGCTGCCGCCAGAGTGTGCAGGATTGTGCCTGCTTTTGGAGTTGGCGGAGTGGTGAACTCGAAGGTTAGGATGGGGTTGATTGGGAGGTTAGAGCGATGGAATTGAGGATAATGATTGTTGAGGGAAGGCGAAGTGTGATAATAAGAACGAAGTTGATGACCTTTGACTGCTTTTGAGCGTTTGAATGGCATGGGAGGGCGTTTTGTTTGTATCATAGAATGGCGTTCAACAACTTGAGGTTTGTATAGACATGATCTGATTTCCAGCGTTGGAAACATAGACTTAATTCAACTCCCTATTTGAAACGTACATTGTGAGGTATTTTTATCGGAGTGTTATAAAAACTGTAGGCACTGAGACAAGAACAGAAGAAATGCACACCTGGCGAGAAATAAAAAAGGTAGATTGCCATAAAATAATACATTTGACTGAGGCTGATGATCCAATTTTGCCTTATAGTTTCGCCTTGTCCAGCTGCTCGTTGACGAAAAGACCTGCCATACCCTGACCAGTACCAATACACATGCTCGTCAATAGAATCCTCTTCTGCTGTCTCCTCGCCTCACTTAGACCAGTAACAATCTGTCTCGCGCCAGTAGCTCCAAGCGGGTGACCCAATGCGATAGCACCACCACGGATGTTCATCTTCTCATGAGGGATCTTGAGCACATCCTTGCAATAGACTGCCATTGAAGCAAATGCCTCGTTGACCTCAATGATATCGCAGTCATCGATTGTGATATTGAACTTGGTCAGCAGCTTTGGAATCGCAATAGATGGCCCGATTCCCATAATCCGCGGCGCAAGACCAACGACTGTCGAGCCGACAAACTTTGCGAGAATCGGTTGACCGAGATTGATGGCAGTGGAACGCTTCATCAACAGAATAGCGGCAGCACCATCCGTGATCTGCGAGGAGTTGCCTCCAGTAGACTTATCACCGTAAGCAGGGAATGCGGGTCTCAGCTTCTGCAGACTCTCAAATGTAGTTCCCCATCTTGGGCCCTCATCCTTCGTCACATTGATCTTGTGCACTTCACCCGTCTTAGGATCCTTCACCTCGGTAGCAATAGGGACAATCTCGTCCTCAAACCAGCCATTCTTTTGCGCGACCTCGGCACGTCTATAACTCTCTGCTGCAAAGCGATCCTGCTGTTCTCTGGTGACGTTGAAGTCCTTACCTACATTCTCCGAGGTCTGGCCCATGGGTTGCAGACAATCGGCTGCTTCCTGATTCTTGAGGACATCTGGGTGTAAGGGACGAGAGAGTTTCTCGCCGAGGACGGACATCATTTCTGCTCCCAGCGCGACACCGATCTCGATGCTGCCATTGGAGATCTGGTTGGCGATATCTTGTGTGGCTTTCAGACCGGATGAGCAGAAGCGGTTGACAGTCGATGCGGCGGTGGTGTTTGGAAAGCCTGCTGCAAGTGCTGCAGCACGTACGAGGTATGCGGCGTTACCTTCGTTGACCTGTGTCGTTGTCAGCACCACAATGCATGGCAGATATTGTGCGGGGAGGGAGGTGTACATTGCCACAGCAGATATCCTCTACAAGGGATGGGTCGATCTTTGACTTTTCAATGACTTTCTTGAGCAGAGAGTATACTAGAAAGTCGAGCTGGGTATCCTTGAATCCTCCCTTGAAGCCTTTTGCTAGTGGTGTCCTGATAGCAAGAGTAATAACAACATCATCTGCATTCTTCGATGTGCTGGTAAGCAGTAAGCATTCGCATGTGAAAGGGGATCTGCAGCGGCAGAGCTTACATAGCACTCAAACCTGAAGATCCAGGAGTGAGCTGCTTGATGATGGAACTTAGTCTATCGCCTGCCATTTTGAAGTTGTTTGAAGTAGTTGGAAAACTGTACAATGTTTGTAGATGCAGATGGTTGTTTTGTAAGAAGCTGTTAGTGAAAATCGATCAATGGGCCGAGGCACGAATGTAGGAGGAGCAGTCAGCACCACCACTAATCACAGCTACCGGTTCCTGGGGCAAGAGGCACTACCAAGCGAATATTCGCCTCCTCGCGGCCCCATACCGCGGTCAGCTAGATGCAATACAGTCTTAACTCGGTATGTGGGAATCGAGCACATGAAAATACTCCACACATGGGAATTAGCTTGCGAACTCTTCTATATATGGATGGCAACAAGGGAATAACATGTTGAGCTGTCGATATGATCAGGAACAATTACGAGCTATGGTCATGTGATGCTTGGACAGTTTGGTGGGGTCAGGGATGCTAACTAAGCCCTTGGCGCGTGCACAACAGTGGGTGCAGGAATTATGTGCACAGCCTAAAATAGCGCATAATATATCGAGGATAGAGAGTTTCTTAGAATAGCTATAATACACCCCGTTGCTTTAGAATGCTCCAAATACCTTCAGTTGGATTACAGTCAGGAGACTGTGCGGGATGCTTAAGATTTAAGACGTGACGTGCTTCCTTATACTCTTGAGCAAGTCTTCTTTTACGCATACCCTAAGAAGAGTCTCCATCCTCTTGTAAAAGCCACGGCTTATTGTCAATAGACCTCATTGACTCAATAGCTCGACAGTATATAGGTAAGAGACGGTCGACATATTATTTCTGTGTTATTGCATTCCCTTGAACCTTCTTACCGACTTTGTGAGATTTTCCAGCTTCCCATTCCTTAACTCGTATATTATATTGCTCCGTCGACTCTGTTGTTGGTCTTCTTCGATGCTTTTGAGGACAAGGAGGTGTCACTTCTTCGTCTTCTTTGTCATTATAAAACTCGAGCTGATCTGCTTTCCCAAACCACGAGATCCAAGCCGCGATATGAAGTCTGATACCTTTGAGAGGCGGTCTCTCCTCGATATTCTCCGGGTCGTCTCTATGGCCTTCTTCACGGAGAACCTGACCTTGAGCCATTGCACTTGGGCCGATATGAGCTTCATCTGTATATACGATATGGTCGAAGAAGCCGAATAGGGGCTTAAAAACGTGGCCCGAACTGTATTCCCCCCTCCCTTTCTTATTCTTCGTCGAGATTACTGTGACGGGCTGAATCACTCGAATAACTCAAAGTACAGTCGTAGAATAACTGTTATTGAACTCCATACCGAGCTCGAGAGGATCAGGGCCTTCATCTTTATATAGTGTAAACTGGGCTAGCATCTGGCTTACCTACGAACCCCTTTCCGAATAGCCGAGGCAACCTCCTCGAGCCGTGGCACGAGATCTTATTCCTAACCCTCCTGACTCGCCTGCGAGCCCATTTTCGAATAGCCGAGGCACAGCCTCGAGCCTTTACAATTACCTTTTTAATAAACGCGCACTTATACATCTTGCCACCCTTCTTATGTCTCGTTGACATATACTTCAATTAACGTGCCTTAACAGGGAGCTTGTGATACGCAATCTGAGCTGCATAGGGTCGTTTCGGACAGGATTTCGTGTCGGAGAAACAAGTATCTTAAACATCTCTTTCGTCACCTTTGACTTCTTTCCCAAGTCCTTAGTTGTCCTTATTGACATCCTCTTTGCTTCAGTATCAATTGCCTCGTGTTATTTCTTCCATTTATGTGCGCAAGAAGAAGAGAGCTTGCAATCGCGTGTAATATGACGTATTGACTTGAAAGATGATTTATTTATTTTTACTTACACTAACCTGTTTAAGCTATGTAGAGCTCCTATATGCCTCTCTAAAGAAAGCTAAATGCCGTACAAGTGTATAGCTTAGATGAAAAACTTTGGCCCACCCGTCTCCTCCATGTTCAGATTGTCCCCTCGCAGCCTGTGTAGTGCTCACCGGGTACGTGCGAAACCTAATAGTACAAGAGAGGGGAGGCCGCTCGAAATTGTTTTAGCCGTCCTGCTTGAATTACCTACTTTGCCGTCGCCTGGCTTTGTTCTGGGTTACTTAGAAGTCAAACGAAACGTGCGAATGGCTCTCGTTCCTAGACTCTCCTTTCTATGTTCCTCATCCGGGCAGAAGAGCAACAGGTGACGCGGGGTCTCTGTTCCCAGTCCGCATTTACATAACCCCGTTTCGTACGACGGCACTCTTGCCTTCCGCAAGAAGCGGGCCAGTCCTATCCTCCCTGTAACAAGTTGGACAAGAACCGTGCTTTCTGCTTTTTGGAGTCCTTTGTGCAGCTTTAGTAACACTGCTCCTGGCCGCTGTTTGATTTGGTCCCATTGCCCATGTGACGAGTTTTACCATCTACTCACCCACGCTTTAGGGAACCTCTACTTTTCCGTCTCCTCTATCCCTAAGCAATTAGATAGATCTCTCTCCCAGGCTTCTTGTACGACCTCTGGGGTATCCTTATTCCTTGCTTTTCCCTTCAGCTTTAAGCGTGTTTGGATAGCTTTACACGCTCTCTGGATAACTTCGTGTATCGGACAGCCCCTAACCCGCCTTTAAAAGGAAGCTATTCTACTATTTAAGGATAGGTCTATCGAGGGTACAAAGGCCGCTGTTTCTAAGACCCTATAGGGGTGGCCTTAAAAGCCCCTGTGATTGTACGGAGACATTTATTCTGGATCTCTCCTAGCTTCTTAGCTAGTCCTTTTCCTTCTCTCCCTTCCCTAATTAAAGTGGAGTGCCATGAGGCTGCTCCGTACGCCAAAAGCGGTCGTATAACAGGCGAGGAAACTTGCTTTGCCCTTGTAAAAGATGCTCCCCAAGTAGAGGCCGTGCTTCATATAAAGGCTCCTATCTGCCTAGCTGCCTTATTTCCCAGTTCCCTCGCGTGTGATGTCCATTGGAGCTTCGTATCTAGCCAGACCCCGAGCACTCCAACATTTGTCGCTGGTTCCTTGTTGATCCCTTGAAAGTTGGCCCTCGCCTGCAGATTGAACTTCGCACAAGAGCCCTAGTAAAGCGATTGAGGTCGTAGTTTTGAGGGGCGAAGCTCATCTCGTGACGCTTTGCCCACCGAAGGCACTTCTCGTGGACCTTTTCGAGGTTTCTGCAATTGAACTCCGTCGACGTTCCGTACGAAAGGATATGTGTGTCATCTGCAAACCCTACCGTCGAGATCCTCTCGCTTGGCATGTTACATATTTCTAGTAGCTCTGACGCGTAGAGCAGAAAGAGGATTGGAGAAAGAGCTGATCCCTGCGGGACTCCGTAAGAAACATCGAAAGGCTTGGTCTCCGTTACCTGTAAGACCAGAGTTGTGGTTCGGTTAGATATAAACGATCTCTACCATCGTACTATTCATTCCGGGAGTCGTTTCTTCCGGAGTATATTCAAGAGCGGCACTGGACATACTGCATCAAAGGCGCCCGCAATGTCAAGCGACAACAGGGTAGCTACATGCTTGGGCGATTTCCAAACCGTCTTAATCTGCTCAGTGAGTATTTTGAGCGCTGTCTCCGTAGACCTTTGCGTACGAGCTCCCATCTGAGTTTCCGGGAAGAGTCCGTGCTCTTCTGCTAGGTCCTGGATTCTCTTGGTTGTAAGAGCTTCGATCATCTTGCCTATCGTGTTTAGAAGAGCTATTGGTCTCCAAGCTCCTGGTTCCTCTTACGAAGGCTTGTTAGGCTTTCGAATAACTGCCGTACGAGCGTGCCAGAATCTTTTTGGGTGATATTCCGCAGTGATACGATATCATATCGAGGAGCAGAGCACGGGACGTACGTCACGTGGTTATCATATGTATATTAGACTATTTGTAACGTAGCTACCAACCCACATCAGAAGAAAAGGCATAAAATGCCTACAGCTAGGAAGAGTACACAAAACCCTAGACAGCCTACTAGGCACTGCAGAAGGCGCAGGGACGTTTGCTAAGTGGATACATGACACTCAGTTCTACACAGAAATATGCCCTTACAAGCCAAGCTAGCATATACTGGCCTAGCTCTCAGTATTTCCTTTGTTATTCCTTCAAAAAAAAAAAAAGCCTCTCACCGGGCCGTAATATATGTAACCCGAAATCCTAGCGCTTGCTGAAGTTAGCTGTAAGAGTTGGAACCCATTTGGGTGCTCGGGCCAAGGTGCTCGCTAACCTTCTGATGTCAAGTCAAGAAGCGCCAAGAATGCCAGAGTGGTATTATCTCCACAAGAGATTCTATACTTTTCTACACTTTTCCTTTTCATTTGTCAGAAGCTAACTTCTCTAGAAGGTTCGGTGGATCTTATGTATGTAGATAAGTTGGGAGGGAATCCGCAGCACGCTGATTCACTATGCACTTCTTAATTGAATTTTAGAAACCACACCTTTTGAGCTATTCGAGGTTTGGCATCTCCCATTAGCTGACTAGAATCCTCTCGTAATTAGTAGATCCTTCAGGGAAAGAGGGCCGTACTCTCCGGTTTTCAGATGTATATAGAAAATGCTGGCAATTAGCCCATTACGTCCTACTGTTGGCACGACGTGGAACCAAGCGCACGGACTCCTGACGTTAAGCGTACTACTACTACTACTACTACCACCAACCCACACTTTCCATACCAATCATTGTACATACTATGTTTCAGGACAGCTTCGCCGTATTACCGTACAGCACCACAGAGCTTCTGAAAACCTATCACCAACAATCACCATTTAGAATCCAGCCTGTTGAAGATGTAACGTTCTGAACTTTCTCGGTTAGTCTTCGGGCTTGGAATACTCAACTAAGTCCTTCTCGAGTAGAAGCAACGTCGGGTTGGTATAGGAATGAAGAGGCAAGTATCAATCGAAGTAGATCACGTAAAAGTGATTCCGTTACAAGCTGGGTAAACTGTGAGGTAAACTAAGCTATGATGAATTGAGCACGAAGCTTCTATCTGTGAGAGGCCAAACCTCGAATAGCTCAAAAGGTTATGGGTTCTGAAATTCAATTAAGAAGTGCATGAGGAATCTGCATAAGGCAGATTCACTCCTTGTTTATCTACATGTACAATATCCACCGAATCTTCTAGAGAAGCAGCCTGCTGACAAAACAAGGAAAAGTATAGAATTGTATGGAATATGAGGTTTTGGGACAATGCCAGTTTGGCCCACTTGGTCTGGAGTCAGTGCAGAGCGAGGGCGTTGGCCCGAGCACCCATACGGGTCCCAACCCTTACACTATCTAAGGACAGTACACTGACCATATAGAACCTTTGTGTACTATGGACTCCAGAGGAGCTCTCACGTGACGTCTAGCTCAGTAATCCCTTGGATCGTTTCCATGCACGTCGAGCTGCATGAGTCCGTCCAGTAATATACCGCGTATTCTCGCAAGGTTAACATAACAGATCACTAACTCTTGGTAACGTGATTGCTGGGTCGTGACAAAAGATCCGTTGTTAGTACCCAGCGTGTTTACTCATCATGATCACAAACAGCGAGAACGAAATTTTTGAAATTGAGCAACAAAAATCACATCTAGCAGCCCTCCTTTTGGCCAGTTGAGAAGCCCGAGCTTGTGCGCATTGCCCAGTGTGATATAGGCAGCATGGCGACACCGTGGCCTCAAGTGGCAGCATGGCCCAACGACATCCACGAGCACGCTACATATCTCAGCGATTACCTCAGGAAAGCACTTGTCTGTATCGACTCCGCAGAAGATCAGCCGGTGCCGAAGCCGCTAATTAAGACCATGATCGCAGCTATGAGCGTTCTCATTGCCAAATTCCAGACTACCCCGGACGTCAACTCCGTCATGCAAGCCATCACAGCCATCCAAAGCGACCTCAAAACAACGATTGCCACACTGAGCCGGGAGACCAATCAAGCAGTGAAAGAAGCCGCCGAGACCAGGAGGACGACAACTGAACTTCTGCAGGAAACAAATGACATAGCTAAGGCGACGAACGATATTGCGAAAGCGATTCAGTCCACACCATCTCCCAAGGCTTCATATGCGTCGGTGTTGAGCAGCAATGCCGCGCCTCCTAGCAAGCCAATCACAATATCTACCCAGACATCATCATTTATTCAAGCACAACGTGAGATCATCGTGAAGATCATAGACCCTTCCACCATCGAGAGCCTTCGAGCCAAGAATCCCAGAAACTTACAGAATCACGTTGACCGTGCGATTGAACAGAGCAGAAACAAACACATTGAACGGATCCGGGTGGCATCAGCTAACCAACTAAAGAGCGGAGACCTCAGCATCAAGACATCGAACAGAAACGAAGCGGAGGCCTTGAAACAATTCGCAAACGATTGGATAAACCGGATCGGCAGAGGCACAAGTATACGGCTACCGACATATGGCATTCTCGCGCACGGAATCAGGACTAGCTCAATGGATATGGAGAAGTTC
>MU253935.1:0-49600 GCA_019669825.1 Calycina marina | reverse complement strand
CTTTGGAAGAGTGATCTTCTGAGCAAGCTGACACAATTGGTTTGGATTGGCGGCGTCGACACTGATATTATGGTTGGGGACATTATTGAGATAAAGGTCCGCGGTGCCATCACTGTTTTCGATCCGGGTAAAGCAGTCATAGAAGCCACTGTAGCTAGTTGGATTGAAACCAGCCCATTCAGATGCATCAAGACACATGTCGCTAAGAAGGGTAAAATCCTGTCGAGATGCGACGCGACTAATGCCAGCAGCGGCAGATATAGTCACACCAATGGTAACCAGACATACAGAGGAAAGCTTGATATACAACATGGCGAAGCTTGAGTTTTTTGACGTAATGTGTAGGACGATAAAGATTGCCAATACTGCCGAAGGAGTATGTATGATTAGATGAGGAAAATGATCGTGGAATGCAAGAATAAAGGTGGGTAGCTCATAACTAATATACTATCCAACTTGCAATGACAACAAACGCTATTTGCTTTATTTCTTGGAAGTATGTACAGTACGCCATCTAGCTTACGCACTCCAAAGGGTCACAGCCCCAAGGCTTCCCTGCTCTGGTAAAGAAAAAGGCGTGATAGGCTGAGCTAAGAGTCATCATGGCTCGAGATAAAAATGGCTTCAATAAAAGTTGCCGCAAATGAGGTTACGTATCCAATCCCATTTAAGATTTCTGGCTCTTGCATCTCGCTCTAGAGGAGGACATAGCTCGAGAATTAGAATTGGCCCGTACGCATCGTACCGAACACCACGCTTACGTTACGCCAGAATTCAAAGCTAGGAAACCCGGTAACTCTTGTCTTGAGTGGCAAAGCTTAAGTTTACAACTCCTAGGATCTTATCACGGGACGAATACGAGCAATACATCGCTGCACCAGTCACCCAGCCTCTAGAAGACTTTGACCCACTCCGGTGGTGGCAGAAGAAACCTAGAGATCCAACTGTCCACGGCTCAGTAAGATTGCCTTAAACTTGCTTTCGATCCCAGCGATGACAGCCGAGGTTGAGATGTTGTTCTCTAGTGCATATTACCATCAGTGATAGGAGGAACGGCGTTGGAATTAACCTGAGTAGAAACAATATCTCTTGGCTTGACAGCGATGTTGAGGAGCTGGTCCGGAAAGAGATTGAAGAGGATGAGTAAACGGAGAGCCTGGCATCAATTTGAGCATCAAACTAATATGTATTTAGCTAGCGTCGTCTATATCTAGCTAGCATCTACACTGGTTCTATACTGCCTGATTCAACCTGTATAAGGCCAGTGCGTTTAGCATATCACACGGCGCAGTGCATTTGGACCTCAAACCGTATGATTTAAACTATCCCGACCAGTGTGAATCCAATATGAGACCTGACGAGAGGGCAGTTGCTTCCAAAGTCTTTCAAGAGCTTGCTATTTCTTATAGGGAAGAATAAAACCGACGCTACATAAGCAGTTGGGGTCGGCTTGCTATAACGTGGATGTACACCGAGTCGCGCAATACACCAAGTCCCGCACTTACCCTAAGTTTACTACCTACCGATTCAACACGCATTCTCTCAACAATTTTGAATGGTTTAAACGCAAGAAGCCCGAATTGTCCAGGAATCTAAGCAGTCGGTCTGCTGCAAAAATACAAAAAGTTCCCCAAACTACTTCACGAAACAGAATGGCCGGTCAAACATCTCGATGCGAAACTCAGGCTTATTTCCTCAAGTTAACCGACCAAGCGGAGGAAGTTGTTCTTCAGCATACACTTGATCTAGATGCTAGAGGGTTTGCCCCTCGGACCGCTGATGTGGAAGATATGCCGAATCATATATTGGAATTTCGAGGAAGCACGCGTCGGCGCTCGCTGGCCACAACGTTTATAAAACGACAACCGGAGTAAAGGACGCGTTTTAATCGTGTCTGCGACTTTCAAAGGGCCTTGTGCCAAAAATTTGCAATTATTGAGCCATGGTTTCGGCTGTTGGATAACATGCAGGTTAAAGACGGGATTCTAGCTCGTGATTTCTACAACTCCGATCAAACAGGCTTTATGATGGGCATTGTTTGCCCAGCTATGGTCGTTACATGCGCCGATCGATCTGGCAGAGGCGAAGCTGTTCAGCCTGGCAATCGGGAATGGGCTACAGCAATTGTTTGTGTTAATAGTGAAGGTTGGAGTGTCCCTCTATTTCTGGTAGCTCAAGGCGTCAAAAATTTCGCGATTTGGTACACTGAAGGCGGCCTTCCTCACAGTTGGGTTATTAAACCGACAAGCAATGGACGGACGAACAATGAGACAGGTTTACTGTGGATTCAACATTTCGACAGACACACTCGTGGTCGTACACAAGGGTTATATCGGGTGTTGGTACTAGACGGACATGGAAGCCACGAATCTATCAAATTTCGGGAATATTGCAAGGAGCACAAAATCATAACTCTTTGTCTACCTCCTCATTCGCCTCACCTAACTCAGCCGCTTTGCATTGGATGTTTTAGTGTTGTTAAACGGACATATGGTCGTGAAATCGAAACTTTTATCAAGGCTCACATCAACCATATCACCAAGGTCGAGCTCTTTCTGGCTTTCCACGCGGCATACAGTCAACTACAGTTCAAATGCTCAGACTGGATTCCGCGGGGCTGGACTAGGACTATGTGATCCAGAGGTGGTGTTGTCAAAGCTAGATATAAAGTTACGAAGTCCTACGCCTCTTGGACCCCCTTCTGCAGATGTCGACCCTTGAGTTTCCCAGACTCCTCGCAAACCAAACGATGCTCTTTCGCAAACAACTTCGGTTAAGAATCGAATTGCTCGTCATCAAGGAAGCTCGTCAACTCCTCTTTGTGAGACAGTTGCTGCGTTAGCGAGAGTACAGAGCTGTTAGCTCACCGGTTGGCCCTTGTCACTGCCGAAGTCCGTATTCTTCGCAAAGCAAATGAAGCTCTTAGCAAGCGCCTTATAGCTAAAAAAGACTCGACGTTGAGGAGGTGCACTTACTATAGAAGACGCACACGACTAATTAGCTCAGATGGAGGTAGATGAGCAAATACAACGCAATAAGCGCTCTAGGGAGGCTTCTAATACCAAGGGGAAATTGGCTGGACGGCGCTGTGGTACTTGTGGAGAGACTTGTCACAATATACGAACTTGTCAAGTACCTGTAGATATACATAGATCAGATGACGAATAGCTTTAGTGAATTTAACATGTTGTGGTTGCTTAATTGTGTTCTGAAGTGATGGGGCAGGGGAAAAGCGCGCAACTTGGTGTGCATCCACGTTACTGATGGCCCATATTCTCCCATCCAAGTTTGAAATAAATATCCAAGGGCCTGTGGGTCTTTTTATCCATATCGTCCGAAAGATGGATCTTCTCCATTGCTTGGTCTTTGTTCTCTTCGATTATAACTCCTGGAGCAGCTAGTCGAGGTGGTCAAGGAGCATCTCAGAGACTTATTCTTCGAATCCGCTCGAAGTTTGCCGGGAATACCCTTACCTTGAAGTTGCTTGGAAGCGACATTGAAAGGCCGAGGATGTTCTGAAAAGCAGGAAGAACTTTCCATTCTTCAAGGGAGAGTTGCTCATTCAAGATGACTCTTTCAAGATTGACGGTTTGTCTTGTTCCTTGCCACCTTGGCTGACCCAGCGTTCCTCCGTGATAGAAAACATCCTATTCACGGCCGTAAGCTTCTACAGAGCGCGTGTATCCATAGCCTCGTCGGACTGTCAGCGAGTACAGACGTTCTGCACCCACGAGAGAATAGGCAGTTTGTCTTTGAGCTTCGTAAAAAGCTTCCAGGGGTTGACCGCTCATTCGAAGAGCGCTGTCAATATTGTGGCTTGCCAAACGGCCCAACTTTGCGGTACTTATTCATCACCTCGGCGCTCATAGCCTTGGAGACTAGGTATCGATCCCGACTCCCTTCGGTGTTCTGTTACAATTGCGTACTAGGACACCTGGTCGTTAGTACTGGCGTTAGGTATACTGACCTAGCTCTCAATAGGACGAGGCGGTATATGGCGCTCGATAGGTAGGTAGGCGCAGTTCTTTTGGTTACGTATACCACCGTTCAAATTCTGGGAAATCGGAAAACTGAGCTTGTGCCACAAAGTCCTGCGAGGAAGCGAAGAAATACTGTAGGCCAGCCCCAACACCTTTCACCCGAGTTCCATTTAATCAAGCATAGACGCAGTTTGGTATGAGTGTGTCCGACTGCAGTTCAATTTTGGGATGCCGGAAATTTGAACTTGTGCCACGACCTCCGCAAGTAAGTGAAGAGGTACAAGATTTTATGACAATTTGGGTCTTATCCACCTGATCTCACGATATCAAGGTCTTACTGGACCTCGGAGAACGTCTCGGAGAAACTGTTACCTCGCGAGTCGAGTCATCTCATACCGGTATGATTAGTAATAGCGAGGCATGAAGAAACCAGCAAAGATGCTAGTACTTAAGGATAAACAAGATTGAAGGAGAGTACGTGTAGTGTACTAAGCGTATCGTGAGCAGGGGACACGCGTTGCCTAAGGTTAGTGTTGGCAGCTCGGCTCAGCCTGAGCTAGTTTTGAACGGTGGGCAGCGGTAGGCGAGGTGAGAAATCACGACTCAATGCAATCTGTTTCATTCATTCATTAGTTGATTATAGCTCGTGATCATATCCTAGCGTTTGCTGGAGTTAGCCGACTACAGCTCCCTGTAATTAGTAGATCCTTAAGGGAAAGAGGGTCTCTCCGGTATTAAGATGTATATAGAAAATGCTGGCAGTTAGCCCAGCACGTCCTACTGTTGGCACGTAGCATTGAGCGCACGGACCCCAGACGTGAATTCTACTACTACTACTACTCTAACTCGTGATCCTGGACGGTATTATCTAGCTCGGTCAAGTAGAGAAGAGGAATGTTTAATTTTGTGCCTGAGGCACTCGTAAGAGCCTGCGTGAGTTAGCTTGAGAACTCTTGTCACAAAGGCCGATACGTGTAGGAATAATTCCCTTACTACACTGGTATTGACGAAAAGTAAAGCGAAGGAGCTAGTATTTGATTTCTCTCACTCATGAAGACATGAGGCTCGCCAAGGGTTACGTAATCTCCAAATCCAGTGCGCACTGCCACGTGCCATTCTCTGCCACGTGATATCACCTGTCACATGCCATCTCCTCCCTTTCAAGAAATCGAGTTGCTGTGAGAATGCCGAGCGAGGAGTCGCTCGAATTCCGAAGGTGGAAGTGGCATATAGTACATAAATGTATTAAGTGCAGAAATGTGGAATATGGGGAAGGTAGTGTTTGAAAGCGGGGGAGTGTGGGGAAGGTAGTGTGTCCGAGTCGGGCAAGCCTCGTGCTGTAGGAACAGGGGAGCCCTTGATATGACAATGGTCGCTATAACGCCTTTATGGTTTTCTGTCACGGGTACAACGTTGTGGAATAGTATAAAAGATATCATTCAACGGCATCTTTTCACTCTGTTTCCTTGTCTTGCACAGCTGCCTTTGCATTCTCGTCAAGTATACCATTTACCAAGCTTATTGCGCGATCTTCTCAGTCAGGAAATCATGCACATCCAATCTATTCTTCTTATTGCATGTGTGTCATCAGGAGCTCTGGCTTCTGTAACATGTCTTACAGTGGGTGCCACGGCGACGGCAACATGGACAAACAGTGACGATGAAAGTTGCGTCTGGAGCGGTACTGTTGGCTCTAATTTTGGAACCAATTCCGTTACTGGTGGAGAGTATGTTGAACATCTAATCCGCTCGACTCATCGAGAAACAACAAGTATTAATACTAGCATCAGTTACAGCTGCAATGGACGGTGCGGATCTGGTTGTACAGGAACATCAGTTGGCAATGCGTACACGCAGGACTGCTTCAGTCATGATATCTGCTCTTGGTTTAACGACGCTAGCGATGGTGCAAGGTGCGTCTTCAGTTCTCCATTTGAATTCCATAATCAACAGATCCAAGCTAACTGTGAGAAGTGATGCCAATTGTGGTGCCGCATATGTATCCGCGGTGGATGATACATTGTTTGGTGTAATTGATGGGTGCGGACAGACGAACCCGAGTAACTCAGCCGAGGAACCTACAACTAGCCCTGTTTGTAGTTAAGACGCTATGCTAAAGCACAAGAGTAGAGAAAAAGCATTAACCGAGTTGAACACCCAAGCGAGTTAGACAGTTCATTTCCAAATTCAAGAATTTGGACAGAAGTATCTCTACAACGTCTACATAGTAGTGTTCAATCTTGAAGGTTTAGGGTTCTCTATTGAGTCGAGATGTCTTATGTTCTGGAGTAACTCGACAATTATGAAGATATTAAGATCTAATGTGGTTGTGCAACTCCCGGATCTACACTACGTCTCCTGCATGAGCGCTGGCCAGGAAATACCAAATTGTCCAAATTAAAGGATGTGATGGTTCGGAATATACTTGGCCTAGATTCGAGAGGATTTTCACCCTGGCGTACGTAGCAATTATGAACATAATGTGGCGGACTGAATCACTCGTATAACTCAAAGTGCAGTCGTAGAATAGCTGTTATTGAACCATACTGAGCTCGAGAGGATCAGGGCCTTCATCTATATACAGTGTAATCTGGGCTAGCATCTGCTTACCTACGAACCCCTTTCCGAATAGCCGAGGCAACCTCCTCGAGACTTGGCACGATATCTCATTCCTAACTCTCCTCTGACTCGCCTACGAGCCCCTTCCCCAATAGCCGAGGCGCAGCCTCGAGCTCGCAAGGGCCTGACCCTTTACACATAGAGCCGTTTCACCACAAACAACAGTACAATACGTATGCCAGCCTCTACCGCGAACCATTCGGCGGAGGTGTGTACCCTGTACTAAAGGAGGGCGATACCAGGTGGATCAACAGTAAAGTCTGAATCGAGCTAGTGTATATATCCAGAGATTTTGTTGGTTTCCAAGCTGTGTTTTTCAATACTTGCATACTAGGACATTCGCGTAGAAATGCGATGACACTTTTTTTCGGATGTTTCTTATGATTGAAAATACACCATATTTCTTCAAAATCACGGCGCTAGAAAGGATAATAATAATGTAACGCCATTTACTCTCGGTAACTTGCGTAAAACATCCATCGATCATGATTAGCCTTGTAGTGTCTGACACATCTGTGGTAACCTGGCTGTCATGATATGAAAGAGGCTGTGGGGCTCCAAGGCATATCTTTCACATTGCACAAGACAGCAAAGCTTCTGGCACATAATATCAGTATCGACAATAAGCTTTAGAATCAAATAAAGATGATGTCTAAGTTGCAACAAAGAAAAATGATTTACAATGCGAGAGAAAGACGCCAAGCAAAATGCAAGGGTTATCACAACTGTATCTATCCTTTTCTACAACCAATTCTAGGAAGCTGAAACTCACCCAATGCATCATGCAGGTCTGATATAATGGATAAATCCTTTATCTGACTGTATCGAGTAAGAAACCATGTGGAATTTGCAAAGTGATCTATGGACAGTAGGCATGAGTGAATCACGTTATTATTTTTTTGGTTTGCTTCGTCTTTAACAGTTAGTTTTTCGGGACCCAGATTGATTTTGTCATGATTCCATAGCTTTCAAGGCGGTCGCTAGCGCGCAAGGCTAGCGCACTGAGAGCTTCAAAACAAAAATTCCCTTCGCAATTCTTTCCTTTCTTCCTCAACCGACAACCCCAAACAATCATCATGACTCAGGATGGGATGACCCCACTGCACAAGTATATCGCCAGCACTCTCCATTCAAGTTCGAGGCGTGCTCCCAAATATGGTGGGATGAGCTAGGTAGGTATCCCCTTCATGTACAGTTGACCCCTTTGTTGCTTGCAGCTGCCTTTTGACCTCCAGTCGATTCATTTAGCTTGATGACGTCTGGGCAGAATTTCACTAGCCGTCAACAACAGAGCGCTCTCCTACATGAAAGAATCACTGGCAATCATGTTCCTTAGGAGAACATGACTTGTACCGCTACAACCTACTGCGCGATAAACGAAACGGCTATATGCAGTCTAATCTTGTCTTTACGCGTACGAATAAATCGCTGTTTACGGAACCCCCGAATCAGGCATCGCCAGCATCCTACTCGTACGGAAACGCGCCTGGAGCACTAATTACTTTTTTTTGAATCAATAAGCACAGTACTAGTACCAGCCAGCACAACAGTACCCTGAGCAACAGGCTACTCAGTACCGGCAAGAGGCATTCGCCACCAGTCCAAGTGGGCCAGCGTATCAGTCATCGATGCAGCAAAGAGCCCCCCCGTCACAATCTGTGTACAAACAGTAGCCCGACAAAACACCATTCAGGACCGCCAGTCTGCGTTGCATCTTCAGACAACGTTGTTGATTCTTGCATATGCACAGGGACCCGCACCTGCTCCAGTTACTGCGAGTTAAACTTCGCTAGGAGCCATTGACCCTGTTGGCTACCAGGAGTTCCAGAAGTTCCAGAAGTTCCAAAAGCTCAAGGCAGCACGAGATCTAGAAACGTCGCAGTCATCATAAACTCCACCTTGCACTGGTCTGCATCATTCAGGTTTTTATTCAGAGACCCAAAACATACGAAAAGAGACAGCAGATGAAAAAGAGTCACGCTCCATTAAGCTAAAGCAGGAATCATAGGGAAACGCGGCATGCAATACAGCCGATTTCACATGATGTAACCGGATTTGGTGGCTCGTCCGGGAAGCGGTCTAAGAAGGCTATAACTCCTAAAATAGGTCGTATGAAGAAGAAGCATTTGAAAGAAGCCAAGAAATCAGAAATAGCCCAGCATAGAATGCGTGGGCAGGTAAGGTCCCAAATGAGGGCAAGATAAGAGAAGCCCACAGTGCCCTGTACAAGCAGAGCAGTACCAGCTTAAACCTGAAGCATATGTAAAATCTCACAACGCCAATCTCAACGCCACTATCTGGATTGATATAGAAGTTTGGAACAATATCGTCAAGAGACAGTTCGCGTTATTACAAAAAGAACTACGAGTATCAAAGTCCAAGAAGCTAAGGGAGGGCAAGCATACAGACAGCGATCGATGTTGCTGGCTGGAAGACTTTTGTCAACGCTGACAGAGATCACACAGATACTGATAACCAAGACTATAAGATACAGCATGTCAAAGGACACAAGCTCATGACGACCTGGTGTAGGTACGCCAAGAAGTGAAAGATGTTTGGGTGTCTCCCAAATGAAGAATTTGCAGACATCGAAGCCCATAACCAAGCTGTTTTGGCTAGACAGCGACAACAAGCTGTTCTAGATCAAGCCAAGTTCAATAAAGAGAAGGCTGCTGCTGAAGCACTAGCCAAGCAGACGCAACAAGAGACTGCCGCCTCCGAAGCACAAGCTGAGACTGTGATGAAAGAGTAACTAGAGCAATTTGAAGAGGACAACAAGCGCTTCGACGATAGATTGGCGGATATGCAGAGAATGATAGACCAGATGATCCGCATACAGATGCAGAATAATTGAGGTGCACTAGCACCGCAGACACAAACTTCTCAGGAGGCTACGAAAAAGTCCGCCTTTCTCTTATATTGAGTTCCCTTGACTATGTGATATTCCATTCTAATGTGACTACAGGCTTTGCTTTGTGGGAGGTATAAAATGTTGTTTTCTGCGGAACTATCGCTGCAGTATCGGACTATCAGATGCGGAATATACACCCCAGAAACGACCAAAAGGATATCCCTGCCATCCAGCTTATTTTTGCCGATCCAACGCCTAACGCCAATGCTCCACCACATGCCTTCAACTAGCAAATCTCCTAAGCACTCCCATTTTATCCCGTGCTGTGACTTGTTTGCTAGGTTTACGAACTCGGCACGTGAGTGAACAAAAAGCTAACACTCTCACCATTATGCGTTCGTCTGATAGCTTCCGCAAGGGTTGGCGAGATATCCATGACCTTGAGTTTTCCGTCTTTGCGATCACCGCCGAGTTTCTCGAATTTATCGCCGAGAGGAACGGTATTTGTCACAACGACGGTACGGAGGGCGGATTTTAGGATGATATCGATGGCGTTGCCAGAGAGTATGCCGTGGGTGACGATCTACAGTTATGTTAGATTCTGTATTTTCTCCACGAGGGATGGGAGCTTACAGCAACAACGTCCTTGGCACCGTTCTCTGTAAGAGTTGAAGCTGCTTTCGCAAGCGTACCACAGGTATCTGCCATGTCATCGACCAAGATGCATGTCTTCCCCTTGACATCTCCAACAAGCACCATCCTCGAGACCTCATTCGGCCGTGCTCTCTCCTTATGAATGAGCGCAAATGGCAAGTCTAGACGATCCGCGATACTCGTAGCCCTCTTCGCCCCTCCAGCATCCGGACTCACAATCACCAATCCCCCAGCATCCCCCTGCACTTCCCTCGCCAAATTGTCCTCAATCCACCTCAGGGTACTAGGTTCCGCATACAGATTATCCACCGGGACATTAAAGAAACCCTGTATCTGGCTTGCATGGAGATCCATCGTGATGACATGATTACACCCGGCCGTCTGCAGCATATTCGCAATCAGCTTCGCGGAAATTGGCGCGCGCGATTTGTCTTTTTTGTCTTGTCGTGCGTAGGGGAAGTTGGGGAGGACGGCGGTGATACGCCGTGCCGAGGCAGTTTTGCAGGCGTTTATCATGATCAGGAGTTCCATGAGCCCGTCGTTGATATCGCCGGGGGCGGTGGATTGCAGAATGAATACTGCAAGGGTTAGCAGGGTGATGCGGAAGAGTTTGGAGTGGGCAGGTGTTCTTTGAGGGAGCTGGAGGGGAAACCACACCATCTTCATCTCTAACACTCTCACCGACTGTGACGCTCGTCTCCTGATTCGAGTAATTCAAGCTCATTGTTTTCGCCAGCTCAATACCCAGTCTATCAGCCACCAGCTTCGCCAGCTGTGGGTGGCTGCTTCCAGTGAGAAGCTTGATAGAATTCGTTGCCATTGTTCCTCTTTCTTCTAGTATATGTTGGATATGGCGTTTTTGTGTTGGTGTCGGTTTCGTAGAGGTGGATGTGAACTTTATATAGATATAAGAGTATATAACTAGGACATGTAACCAAGCTTGAACGAAGAAGTAGTAAAAGGGGTAGATGTGTGGTGGCAGTGAGTCAGTGAACCGCTGAGCCGTGGTTCAAGAATTTTATGATAAAAACTGAGCCTTGCAGTGGTGGGGAGAGTGTAGGGTCAGCTTTCTCTGGAGCTTTCAGCCTCAGCTTGGCAACGAGGTCTGGACATCTGCTTCACGTGAGAACTGGTGGTGAAGGGTGCAATACCGCTTCTTTAATATCCGAAGTCTAGATGATGGACTAAATGAAGATCGAAGCACGTACAGCGAGATAGGACTATCAGAGAAGCCTCCCACCCACTCCCTGCTTACCTATCTTGCCATGTGTCTACTAGTCACGTCTCTACTCAACAGGTGCTACTCAACGTGACTTGAACGTCTTCCTTCCAGCACAAACATCCCAAGCATCTATATTCAGAACATCAGATCACATCGCCGCCGCCCATCCACTCACAAGTCACAACAACAAGAACAAACACCCAGGACAGTCATAGAATATCTTATGTATTGCTAAAGTCGCCAACCATCACATATCATGATCTGTTGATTGATCCATCTATCATACAGCCTACCCTATCCCCTCCACCCAAACACATAGAGAGATCTGCAAACGACCTGCACTTCGTTGCAAATCCGCTACCCATCCATCAGTGATAGGAGTTTCTGGGTGATCAAGTAGTAGAGTAACATGGCATCTTATCACTTAAAACACCAAAATACGCATAAAGTGGAGAAAGCGATACGCCGTCGAATGCCGCATAAGAACTGAAAGTCAACCTTGTTGCAAATGCTGGTTGTGACGTGGTATAACGAGAAGGAATTAGCGGCATGCGACTTTAGTGAGAAACAGTCTAAGCGAAACCGAAGTAGGAGCTTCCGGCCGTGATGGCGGTGAGGAGGTGTGAGCGGAGGGCTTCGTAACTCTCGTACTCAGGAAGGTCGAGTTCTATTCATCAGTTAGCTGCCTATTCTCTCACATCTTTGAAACAGTGCATGAGTTGGGGAGGACTTACGGTTAAAGCACGTATGCGAACTTGGCAAGCGTTCCTTGTTACCATAATCACGATGAATATTGAACCGACTGAACCCATTCATACCCTCCAGTTCCTTGAAGCCATTGAGGGGGACCTTGCTAGTACCTGTGACGAACTGCAACAGCTTCGCGCGTTCCTCCTTGTCATATGAGCGGATGGCGCGCCAGAACCATTGGATTTGAGGCGAAGACGCCGAGTAATTTTGATACTCGGTGTTGCTCTTCCAGTCGTCGACGTCAATTTCAGGCAGACCGGAGATGAGTAGCTCAAGTTCTTGCTCGTTGAAAATTGCGACTAGTTCGGCTGGGATGATGTCGTGGAAGCCTGTTGATTATATTAGTCATGGTTTGAGCGTGAGAATGGGGAAACATACCCTTTAAGAACTCGTCCAGCTGCTCTTTGACAGATCCAGTCAATTTCCACTCGACCATTAGGCGAACATACTCCTTCTTGTTCTCCTCCGTGACAGGGATGTTGCGGCCATTCGGCTTGAAGTCAATAGTCTCAACGACACCGAACTTGTCATTGTCAACGGAGAAGGTCTCGGTTATGATGTCAGTAATGTCGTTATCCAACATCCAAACAAGAGACTTGTGATAGTCTGGATCAAGAGACTCCATATCCTTCAATGAGACCGATTTGCCGAGAATACGCTTGTAGACAGCTCTGCTGAAGTGACAGTCCAGAACACGATTCTCGTAAAGAGCCTTTCCAATGATGCGGCCGATGAACTTGAAGAATCGCAAATGCTCATCGTTGATGCTACTGAGCTGATTGGGGTGGAAAGTGGTACGGTCGGAAGATACGGGAATGAACAGCGCGTAGTCTGGGTTAAACATCTGTCTCGAGAGAGCCTGGAACCATTCACGAGTAACACCTCCAGCGTCGACACCTTCTTCACCGTTGAAGCGGATGTTAAGCTTCCCATACTTCATCTGATCGGCATTCTGGAAGTAGAGAGATCTGAAGGAGTCGTGGAAGATCTGATCTCGGCGAACATTGAGCTGCAGCGGTGGATGATTATTGCGAGTAGCCGAGGTCTTGTTGTGGATAACACGGGTGAAGTAGTTGCGCTTGTTGTCAAACTCGAGTACCTTTGGATTCTTGACCAGAAGGGAGAATGTGCCGGACATGAGCTTGGGTGTATGTCTAACAAGGTCATTGAGAATCTTTCGGTGCTCCTCAGTGAAACTGAAGAACAATGTATCCATGCGAGATTCTGGATCTGGGCTCGTCAACAACATGTCCTTCGACAATGAGAGACCGGCTGGCTTGTCCTTGGAAGTGGTGTTCTTGCAGACTACCATAAGAGCTTCGATGAGCGGTAGAAGAATGGTGGCCACATTAAGCATGTGCTCGCGTTGTCTGATGGCGCTGAGGCAAGCACTGAGCTTCTCCCACATAGGTCCGAAAGTAGAGTTCTCGTACAGCGAGGATAGGAGATCCTGCTTCTCAAACTGCTCTCCCTCAAAATCACCCCTGATCTGATCCTTCTTGTCGCGCTTAGGGTCAAAAAGATGGTCAAGTGCTGTAAGCACACGTAACAGCTTGTTCTGATCGGACCCACCTGGTGAGAATTTCGCTAACGCAACACCCTGGATCTCGGTACCAGTGACAGCCTTTTGAATTTGGGGCAGCAACTCCTCAAGGTCGACCAAGATTACTTCACCAAGTGCTTGAGCCTTTGTGATAAGTTCTCGTCCGAAGACAGATTTGGCACCTGGAATAATCGATAGGTTTTTGATGGTCGACAGAGTCTCCCGGAAAGTTCTAGAGCTGCACTCTCGCGCCACGAAGATATTAATGACCAGCTTGAGATTTTGATCTGGGACGACGGGCGTGATAAACTCCTTCTTTTCCTCCATCTTTTCCACTTCCTTTGGTGGTTCTTCGGACTTCGCATGCTGTTGCGTAAATGCCTCACCACCAGCTGGGGCTGACGTATCGGCGGAGATAGTTCTGTCCACAACAGACACGGAAGCGCCTGATTCTATCAGTGCGGATGTGCTGGATTCAGCCAACTCTGAGGCTTCGGATTTAGCCTTCTCCTCGGCTTCTTTCTTGGTTGCGGCGTCCAACTTCTTATTGTGATCCTCAATCTTTCGCTTAGAATTGGGAATACTAATTGTGATCATACTGAGCAGTGTCGAAAGAAGCTCCATGACGGGAGAGCTATCCATGATCAAATCGCGGTCCAATAGAGACAGCAAAGAATTCAATGGGAACCTTGCAAATCTGTCATCCTTGCCCTTGCCCTTCTTGCTCAGAGTACGCTTCAATGCACCGGACTTGTCGTCTGCCAAGAAGAACTGGTTGACATGAGGATTGCTTCTTGTGAGATGGGACAGGGCAGCCAAACATTGATGAACAACCATCAGCGGAGATGCTTCGGAGCTGGCTTGAGTAAGCGACACAGATGCGCTCATACCAGTGAAATTTCTCTTCAGCGGCTGAGGTGTCTTGGGGTTTTGCTCCTTGACGGGAGGCTGCTTGGCTCTCAGGGAAAGATGTGCAAAGCTTCGTTCGACAGCCGACGTATCAGCGCTTCCATCTTGAAGAACGTGGAGTAGCGTGCTTAGAACCTCGATCCGATTTTGCTTATTCGAGGAAATGTTCTCAAGAACGGCATTAAGAGCAGTACGAAGGCCTGGATGCTGGAATGTAAACATCATGCGTAACAGAGTAGCGATACCTGACTTATCGAGCATCTGTACACTGGGCTTTCGTTGATTCGCGGTTGGAGGTTGATCAGCTTCAAGTGGACGATGTCGACTGATGGCGGCTCCAGGAGGCATTCTGTGGCCAGGATGTGGTGGGTGGGAGCGGAGAAGATTCCGAGCCTGGTCGGCAAGATCAGGAGGGAGTTGGGATATAGTCTCTTCATCTTGCTCCAGAAGGATCTGTTGTCTGAGAGCAGCCGGCAGAGTTGCAAGAATGCTTGCAGCGTCCATGTCAGGGGCCGCGGCTCCACCAGCTCCACTAGCCGCGGTAGCAGCTCGGCGTTGCTCCTCTCGCTCACGTCTACGACGCTCTTGTCTCTCCTGTTGAATGATCTCATCACGAATATCGTCGGGCAAAGCATCCAAGAACTCCTGATCGATTTCAGTCGGCTGTGAACCAGTTGCAGCAGCAGCTGATCTGCGTTCCGCAACAGTAGCCATAATGACCTCCTCTCGTAATTCTTCCGGAAGTTCAGCAAGGAACTCAGCATCGATTCCAAGATCAGTAATGTCGAAAGGATTGCCGCGGATCATTGTGGTAACGCGAGGTCGGTCTGCAGCTGACCGCTCATTCGACTGAGCTGCGTCGCCTTCTGATTGTGCTTCATTCTCGACGCCTTCCATGGCCTCAGGAGCATCTCCACTTGCTTGGTCGCCTCTATCGGTAGTCTCGGGCCCGTTGCCTGCAGCTTTAGCAGCTTCAGCCGCTTCTTGTAGTACTCGCTCTGCTTCGACTTGCGCTTCCTCTTCCTTTCTCTTTCGCTCGAGTTTTTCTTCTTGTTCCTTGGCCTCTCGAGCAATTCGCTCTGCCTCTTCCTTTTTCTTGCGCTCCTCGTCGAGTTTCTTTTGCTTCTCGGCCTCGGCAGCCTTGGCAGCTTTATTGACTTCGATCGCAGGAGGAACAAGCTTGAACTCGATAGCGCCCCTGATTTCCAACACTACTAGGATGGCTTCACTTCCCCCAAAGAGCATCTTCCCCTCATCGTTCCATCTGACGGCGGTAGAATGAGGTGTGAAGAAAGTCATGCTGAGAGGATCGCTAGTTTCACGTCGTGGGTCAATTCTCTCTCTCCGAGCTAATCCACCGAACATAGCCTGGATATCTCTCGGCATGTCACCAGGATGGCCCCCAGTGACATGGAATTGGAAGGAGCCACGAACGCCGGGCGGACCTGCGATATCTTGTAAGGATCTCATCATATCAAGTACTTCAAAGCTACTGGGGGTCGCACCAAAAGGTCCTCGCGTAAGATCCATCAAGTCGAATGGTGAAGGACCACCAGGAAGACCAGCACTTGTGATGAAGCTCAAAGGCCCAAGGCGACGCGTACCATCATGTGACAAACGAGAAGATACTTGATTGATGTGTCTCTGGAGAAGAGGATTTGTCCCATCATCCTGTGCTCGAGTTGGTTGTGGTTGACCTATGAAAGATGGTGTCAGCAACAAGCATAGCTGGATGGAAAGCAAATAGAGATACGGGAGAATGCTTACCTGGTCTATGCGAACGATACGGGCGATAATCCGCTGCGAAACCGTGTTATTAATAGCTCTGAAGATGAGGTTTACCTGACAATAGACTTTGATTGAACTTACCTGGATCGTCCAAAGGATCACCTCTTCCAGGCCACATATCAGGAAAACCTGCTGGTGGCATCCGATGTCTATCCAGTATATTAGCGGTAGTTTCTAGGAGTTGTTCGAGGCATGGAATTGGGGGAACATGCCGGCCGGGTCCGCGGCTGATGATAACTGGCCCATTAAATTCAGAATCCCATCCAAATGGGATCTGGCGATGATTATGGACACTAACGCCCATAAACATTTCATCGTCTTCTTCGTCGTCGTCCTCATCTTCTTCATCTTCTTCTCGATCATCTATTGGAAATGAGCTTCTGTGTAGGGGATCGAAGGAACTCAAATCCATACCAATACCAAAGCCCATTTCATTCAGGTACTCGGCTTCTTCCTCGTTAGCTGGGCCAGGTGACATAATCTCAACATCTTCACTGCGTGCTAACTCAAGTTCATCCAGAAGAAGGTCAGCTGCAGCCTCACGTTCGGCTTCGTTCTCAATGCCCATGGTAGCCTCCATCCTATCATCAATTTGTTGTTGGATGTCCATAGGACCACCTCCCATGCCTGCCATATTCGGCCCACCAAGAGCATCGAGTAGGTCACCAATGTGATTGAGATGCATGGGAGGTCGGTGGCCATCTTCTTCATCGTCCTGTCCCTCGAAATTACCATGATCATGGTGTTCATCGCTATGTCGAGAACATTAGTGCGTATCCTTCGTGACGTATTGCAAAATCTGGATTGTGGCTTACTCATCATCTTCCTCATCTGTATCCCAGCCATCCATGTCCATATCATGTTCGGCCATCTGTTGAATCTCACCGGCCTCATCGATAATCTCGACACGGGCATCATCTTCCTCGTCGTCTTCTGAGGTGGAAGATTCGTCCTCGTCGTCGTCATCTTCGTCATCATCGTCTTCATCATCCATAATGACTTCGACATCGACTCCATGATCACCGTCCAGACCTTCGATTTCGCCCATACCCTCGATATCCTCGTCTTCACTGACGTTATCTTCCGCGTCTTCGGGCTCCTCGTCGTAGTCCATCTCCTCTTCGTAACCTTCTTCGTACATCTCAGGATCATCATCTTCTGAGTCACCACTGGATGAAGAGTCTTCCTCGCGTCCTGGCTCGAACATGCCGAGGGTTGAGTTACGGAATAGATCAGGAGTCTCCTCACGGTCTTCTTCGGCATCGGACACGGATGTCGCAGACTCAATTTCATCGTCCTCCGCCTGTCCTGAAGTGGTAGAAACGAGCCCATGGGCACTGAGAGTGATAGCCGTACTCGTGAGAGATTTGAGCGGCTTCAGGATGTGCTTGACCGCACGCTTGGCACCAGGGAAATTAAGATCGACGTCTGCAATAGATGCAGTCAAAGCAGGAATAAACCCTTTCTCAAACATCATGCGACGTATCTGCTTCTGAGAAACAGTTGCGACATTCGAAGGTGATGGGGGGCCAGCAATCTCCTTGCCATTCATGAGATGTCCGATTAGCTCTGCAAGAGAGTACATTCGTGCATATTTCGCATCCAGTGGCTCCGTTGATGCGCTTGCTTCTCTGTAGGCCTTCAGGATATGATCCAAAACGAATTTTCGCACAAACTGAAGATTGGGTTCATCTTCACCATCAAACTGATCCCGTGTTCTGTCTAGCAAATGCTCACCAGTCTTCGACAGAAGGGCCGTCAATAAAGAGTCGGCCCAATGCGAGGTAGTAAGCTTCTTACGAAGACTAATCGAATCTGCTTGATCCAAGGTTCCGACAGGTATCAAATCGAAAAGCAAGTAATTGGTCACGCTGGATCGAGGTTTAGAAGGAGTAAAGGCTTGAGGTGGCGCATTTCGCTTGAAATTGATGAACTCTAGCTTCGTGCGGTTATAAGATCCCACCAGCTCGGTCAGACACTGAAGGAGTAGGCATCGGTAAATGAAGATAGAATGCTCTTCAGCCTTGAAGTCAAGCTTAGCTGATACCTTGGAAGGTTTTGGAGAAGCTTCGTTCGGTGGCGCCGGCGGAGCATCTAAAGATGATGGCATGGAGGAAGGTGATGTTTCAGCCGCGACGGTGTCTCCATTGGTCGGAGCAGTATTGGTGGCGATAAGCTTAGGAGCAAGCGGTACAGGCTCTGGTTCCTGCACATCTCTGTACTTGAGGAGCTCACACAGCAGGAAGTGTATCACACTGTCAGGGTTTTCGACAATTGGGAACTTGCTCTCGGCTACTGGCTTGACCGTGTCTTGCATCTCGACATCCACGCCTTCTGTAGAAGGTTGAACGTCTTGTAGTGTCAGATCTTCGGTAGCTTGAACGGTTGGCTGGACCGTATCTTCATCTGATTTGGATGCAATAGCTGATGTCAGGGGTGATTGTGTCTTCAGCACAAGGGTGTTGGATCGGTTTGGATTCTCCGAGTTATGATACGACCAACGTCCATATTTTACAAGCTCATTTGTAACCTCAACGAAGACTTCCGGAGAACGGATTACTGCATAAGCAAGTCCCTGAAGGAATTGTTGGAGACTAATGTGTCGCTGGGAAGAAGATCGCATAGCCGACTCGAACCAGAGTTGTATATCTGTGCGAATCATCTGTCTGATAGTGTCCTCATCTTCAATTACATGGCGCAAAATCAACATCAGTGGACCATGAATGAGTTGATGCCTTGAAGAGGTAACCCCCGCGAGTTGCTTGGCCATGACGAAAAGTCGCTGGAGGTTATTCTTTTCACCCACAAGTAGAGCGACAGACCGGGTGCGTGTCAGAATGACAAGGATTCGCAATACCGACAACGCCAGAGACTCATCTTTGCCAACTCTAGGAAGGACGTCCATAATGGCTTCCAGAAGCTTGTTGCGTTCTTCGATAGGAAGTGCCATCTCACCTAGTTCAATAATTGGCTGTTGAACAGTGTCATTGTCATCCTTCGGAGCGGTCCACTTTGTCTTGCGAGGACGAGCATCTTGACTGAGTAGCATCTCAACGATAAGCAGAATGTGAGCAATCCAAGGGGAGGGTTCTTCTGCGGAGTGGTCCGGGGCCAACTTGATAAATCCAAGTATAGTTGGCAGATTGGCCTTGAGCTCTCCTACTGCAGCAGCGTAGAAGGTCTTTTCACGTAAAAGAAGGGCCAACAGATGAGCATATGCAGCGATATTCTTGCCATTGGTACGAATGTCCTCATCTCCGCCAAAGGAGATCAGTGCCAATACTAAGGTCTCAGCTACAGTCTGGTGTTGAGCTTCTTTATCAGGGGATTTTGATGCGAAGGTCTGGATCAAGTCCGCCACTTCAAAGGTAAGATCGCCGTACGCATTGGTTACTTCCAGACATCTATCAATAAGCGTCTCTCTGATTTCAGTACGCTCCTCATCCAGATCGTCCAGGGTGATCTGATTGGGAATCTCTTGGTTTTGAAGAGAATTGACAATGGCAGATAATACGCTAGCCTCAAGTGGGCCATCCTCTTCGGCAGGAGGATGCGCCGCATTTGAGCCACTAGCTTCAGCATTGGGTGTTGCCGGAGTTTGATCTGATGTAGCACTTGAAACTCCTGAATGACTGGTAGTCGGTCTGGAAGTGGCTGCGGTCTCAGTGGCCTGAACACGATCAGATTCCGGAATAGGGTACCGTGGTCGACTTTTGCCTTTCAAGTCGGTGCAATACTCCACTGCGTAAGCCAAGTTATTATTGCAGCGATACAGCGCTTCCTGAGCAAGATCACGATCGTGGTTCTCCTCGTCCACGAGATGCTTCAGGTGGGAGGGGCTCATGTTGAAAGATTGATGAGGCACCTTTGAAATGGGGCCCCGCTTGTCAGCGCGCTTGAACGCACCGCCTTCGCTGTCAGCATTGCCTATCGTGCGAAGAACTTCGATAAGGCTCTTCGTGATATCAGCCGAGCCTTCAGTCTCTACCAAGTCAGACTCCCACAATCGCCTGACAACAGGCAAGACAGCCATTCTCAGCTCCACAAGGAACTGGGCTGCAGAAAATGTTGTCTTGGATCGCTGGCCGCTGTTCTCACGGCCAACCATGGAGATCGTTTGAACTGCGTCGGTGACGTTCTTGCCATTGACCAATTGATTGTAGATACTGAGAATATTCTGCGTTGCCAAACCAGCAACTTGTGCGTTGATCGATCTAGGGGATCGATTACTTCCCTTGTCATCAGACAAACTCTTCACCTGCGATTTAGCAGCCATGCTTTCGAGAATGTCGTTTAGAACGTCAAATCCCCCTCGGTCCTTAAAAGCCTGCAACACAAGAGTAATTGTCTGAACAGGACGCTCGCTATGTGAGGCATGATCAATCAACATATCCTGCAAACCGTTGATGGCTCCCATCCACCGGGTGGTGTTGTCAATGGATCCTCGTGGGGCGAGTTCTCGCAAGATGCTTTCAGCAAGAGCGTCCGCAACTGCAACATGACTTTGCTTCTGGAACAGGTCAGATTGCTGTCGCTTGCTGACCAAGCTCCGCCCAAGTATTTGGAAGAATGGGTTGAGGGTGCCCGTCATCTTGCGTAGAAGATGGTGAAGCACTTGGAAGTTCTTATACTCTGGAGATTCCCGGTCGGCCTTCGTAAGAAATGGCGCCTCATGTCTTGATGTTGTTGGACAAGTCGTGGGATTGGCTGCGACGGCTTCACCAACAGAATTAGCCGTCGTAGAACTTGTGGCATCAGAACTAGCCATCGTATCTGGAAGGATTTCTGCAGCGGACTCCATGTGTGGTAAACCAGGAGAAGAGATCTTGTAGTAAGCAGGTGCGTATGTGATCATTTCGAACGTCTCTCTGAACTGAGCTCCAACCAGTGGCCCCAAGGTCTGTACGAGGCGAACATAGTAGTCACCCAGATTCAGTTGGCCCAAACCTGATATGGGACTTCTATGGCCACTGTATGAGGACGCAAGCAGACAAGAATGAATGGCGGATACCAATGAGTACAAGTTGACAAAAGCTTTAACAAATGAGGTACCCTTAGCAAGAAACTCAGGATCAGCTAATTCTTGCGCCTCCTTGCTGATGAAAGCTTTGAAGAATGGATCATCACCATTGTAATTGGCAAGGGGCGCCAAAACATCGACGGCACTCTGTGCTCTACGCAGCATGGATGGAAGAGTGAGATGAGGTTTCGTCTCCCCAAGCATAGACATAACATTGCGCAAGTTTCGTGTTGCTGATGAATCTGCAAACTCATGTCCCAAACACGGCGAATCGGCCAGATCAAGAACAATATCAATTGCTCCTCCTGAGGCACAAAACTCGGAACGGATCGATGTGTTCTGGAACAGAGTCTGAAGGAAGTTGGCAAGAGCGTTGATGTAGCCAATCATACTAGCATTGCTGTCTTCGTTTGTGGGAGGTGCAGAGGCAGGAGGAAGCTCAGAGTCCGCGTCTTTCATCTCAACATCACTTCCCTGGTCGATAGCCTTACCTTTGCCTGTGCCGGAAATGTCGCGATTAGAAGCAAGAATATCCTGATCCGCAATGGCCACTGCCCCGGAGGAATCTCGTGTCCATAGTTTTGCGCCCAACTTGTGACTTTGTCCCTTTGATTTGCAGAGTGCGCTGACTCTAGTGACCATGTTGAGAGAGGCATTGAGGATAGGCTTCTTCAACGGAGGGTGATGGCGAACGAGCTCATCGAAGAGACTGCCGAGGGTGCTAGGAAGCTCTTTGTTGACATTCATACATTTAACGTGCGATTCACTCTCAAAGATCTCAAAGAAGCTTTCAAGCGCTCCACACTCTTGAAGCATCATCCTACCATCGTTGTTCAAGCTTATTGCACCGAATGCTTGTGGTATGATGCTAATGGTTTCTGCAGTAGGCATGATGCCACGAGCAAGTGGGCCAGAGCGGGGAGTTTGAAGTTGCAACAATGATGGTCTCTGTGGTGCTAAGTTTGAACTCGATGCTACGCTTCGGTGGCTACTGGCCGCATCTTCTTCATCCTCGGTAGAGGAGTGGCGAGAAGAACCACTTGCGGTTTGACGCTTACTATCCTCGACTGTAGGGGCTGGAGACGCATTAATCGGAATATTGATAGACTTGTTGGTAATAGCCTCCAAGAAAGCTCTACTAAGCCCAGCTTCAGCTATGACCGCAAAACTGGTAGGCTCATTATTGATGAAGTCGTTGAGAATAGTGATCGCGTTTGTCCATACAACAGAACCAAAGAGCGATGCATTCGAGAATATTGTTCGCATACTACTCAGCAATGGGGCTGAGTCAATGAGATTGCGCAACAAGCGATCAGAATTGGCTCCAAAACTGCCCGCGGCGCTCATCATATGGTGAATAAACTTGAATAGCCACCTCAAAGTCTCTCTTTGGAAGAAAGGGATCTTGTAGTCGACGGTGGTCGATTGATGAATACTCGAAGCATCCAGATCATTACCAGAAACTTCCGACTTGGACACCTCGTGAACAATCAAACTTGACATTGCATCAAGCCCATTTGCATCGGCCAAAGTTTGGAAGGCGTGCGGTCCGCTGAACATGATGTTGTCAAGGAAGTTGACCACTGTGGGTTGATATCGCTGAGCAGCGGCATTACGTAAAGCCAGCACCTCAACGACTATAGGTATGATTCCAGCTGCAATGAGATCACCTCCAGTTCGAGGATTGACCGAAATGCCGGATATGAGGGTGAACAGAGCATCGCGCCACTCATCTTTCTCAGTAAGCTGTTGCCAGCCATTCTGGTAGCCGCCATCTTGTCCTGTGTGACCGTTCCCTTCCCCATCGGCAGTCAGTTCAGCAGCCGCGGTTCTCACAACATAGAGAAGTACACCGTGATTGACGTTCGTATTGAGAGCTGTGCAGACGTCTTGATACTTGTTTGGATGCTGACCTAGGGCATCGAGAGTAGCCAATACAATTGACTGAATGTGCGTAGGTACTGCCGCGACGCCTTCCACTGTTGGATGTACCAATTCTGCCAACTGATATGCAAGCTGCAAGCGACGAGGCTCCTCTCCGTCTTGCTTGGTCACCGTTTCCAAGAAAATAGGCTCAGGGAAAACATAAGCCAGATTGGTGATACCAAGTAAGCGGATGGCTAGGATTTGTCGTCGAGTTTCAGGCGATGTGATCAATGCACTAGCAACTCTCAGCTTGTGTAGGAGCTGGTACTGAAGGTCCTCGGGTAAACCAGTCAGATTTTTGCTCAATGCTTGATGAACACCTTCTGTCTTTAGTTGTCCCACAGAAATCTCAACATTCTTGAAGTTCGGACGCGCAACCTCTGCACTTGGCTGAGAAAGAATGGGTGAAGTATCATCAGAGCCCGAGAGTCGAGCATGGCGTTGTGCATGGGGTCCTAGATTGGACGATCGACGTGGGGTTGGTGTCACAGGAGCGGTTGGAGTACTCGAGATTGCACGCGAAGTACCGGTATCGTCTTCACTCAACTCGGCATTGGGTTTGGGATAATACGTGAGCTTCACGTTTCCCCATCCGTTCCAATTGCCGCCTTCTTTGACTAAAGATACAAGGTCAGTAGCAAATACTGTGCTCGAAGTACCATTCTGTGGCCAGTTAGTCATTGTCTCGAGTCAAGACATGAGACAATTAGAAATGTAATTTTTAACATACCGAATTAGTGGCAGATTTCTCCTTCTCCTTGGCCTTCGTGCTCGTACTAGGGGTAGTAGAAGCGGTAGGTGATGCAGGCGTGTTGAGCCGATCTGGCTCGGGCTGGGAGATCGCAGTCATGGTGAAAGGTAGGGCCAACTGCGTAACTCGCTCCAGATTAATGTTGTAGTGGCTTAACAGAGCAGATTGAGCATGTTTGGGATGCATTGGATTCAAACGCTTGACGGCAGCCTGGTATCTCTGTGCCAGCTCCGAAGTCAGGAAAAGAGTTGCTTCGAGCAAGGGCAAAGATGTTGTGTTCAACAAGCCGTCCAGGTACTGGCTGCTTGCATAGAGACTACGGTTGCCACAATTTCGTAATAACATACGTGAGAACCCTATGATAGACAGCAGCAGAGTCAAATCGCCCACTGGTTCCTTCTCCTGGGCCTCAGCGTTCGTTACTTCCTTCATCAGAATCAAGATACCAAAGTCTGATGTCTGCGGTCCCTCTTCCAGCTTGTAGAGCTTACATGCTTGTTCGAGTATACGATCGAAGCGGTTGAGGAGCGGAATCCAGTGGTATAGGTCGCCTCTCGGAAACGGCCATCTCGTGGGAAACGTTGCAAGGTGTTGTGGTAGATCTGATAAAGGTACATCCACGGCGGTCTTGCAGTATTCCTTTAGCCATCGGGACTGTTTGCGTGTTAGTCTACTTGAATAGTGAGGGCCATGTTATACCTGGGACAGACTTACCAGAGTCTCCTGATGCTTTGGTTGTATGGTTTTCGTGATCTGAACCATGTTGACGGCGGGTACGGCTGGGCCGCCGTTATTATGTTATGACCCCCTCCACTACCTTCTTCTGACAAATAGCTGTCGGCAGATTCAAAGATCGTAGGAGCATCCAAGGAAGGATGATCCTAGGATAACTTGTTGTGTACGTATGGGGCAAATGTGCCGGATGCGTTTTCTCGCAGTTGAATAGTTCCGGTGTAGTTGCTGTCTAGATCAATACAAAGCTAATCTTATGGCAGGTAAGCCTCGAGGCAAGACTAATTAAGTGAATTTGGGGCTGAAAAGACGGCTTCAGAGTGTAGAAGTGGGTGTAAATGGCGAGGTAGGATGGATGCGTTGGTATCTAGGAGCGAACGTGAGGAACGGTGCAGGCGCCTTATGTTGTCCTTTAGATACTGTAGAGTGATTGTCTCAAATGTCGTGAGGCAATGTAAAGACTGTTCATCCAGCCTTGTTGGTAGGAGAATGTATTGGTTGTTTTTTTTGGGGGGGGGGGGGTTTAGGTTAGAGGTTGATGTGGTTTGGTATGGTATGGTCGCGTTATGAAAGTGCAATTCTTGATGTCCGCCTTGTCTTGGCGTTTTTGGGTTATGACGATCTTAGGAAGTTCCTTATTCACCACCTCATTTACAGACACACTGTATCGACATTCACTAAAGCCACGTTTACGTGCAGTTTATGATCAAGTGCAATCCAGTAGGATTCAAAGGGAAGGCTGTGTTCAGAATCCAGTTCAGAGCTCGTACCTTTGAGATGTACTCCAAGATATCGTCCGCGCGCAACTCTAATGTGGTCTAAGTAAAAGCAGCCTGCTTCAGTACGGTAGGTGACTTATCACAAAGACATAGACATCTGTCAACACAGCTCTGTGCGAAGCGCAGCTACCCATTCTCTTCAACCATAGAGATGCATACTTCGAGACTGTACCTTAGAGCACTCAGTAGGAAGAACGCATTTTGTCCTGCGGGATCAGACATGGAGGTCGTCAACCATATCAGGTATGAGACCGCGGACTCTCTAGATCTGTCAACTATCTAAGTACTGTTAAACTGTTGTCTTTGTACTCCAAGCCTTCTCACGCAGAACCTTAATGTATCAGACCTCCAGGATTCAAACTAGCTATCTGCTCCTCGCTACCCCTCCACGTCGGATTTCAAAAGGTTGTGCGCCTTAAAGTCTCGCTGCGAAGACCTCTCAGCTGATCGAAGCTTTGCTCCCAAGTCTTCTTCTTACCTATCTTCTTCATCGGTTTTGCTAAGTTCAGGCCTAAACCTCATGCCTTTCTTCCACGATGCGAAGCCAAAATTATGGATGGCGAAATCACCCAGTTCGGAAATGTTGGCAAATAGAAACAGATAGGGCTAAATAGTGTGTCTTGGTAGAAAAGGTATACTTCTCAACGGGTGATAGCCTTCACGCCAAATGACAGCCCAAACTGCAATGCCAACGACTGCTTCCAACTTCCCGGTCCATCGACACCAGGCGCTCCGGCATCTATACTTTAAGAAGAAAGGCACCGGCTGCGTTACCTCTACAACATTGCGACCCGAGCGGACACCAGCGTCTTCGTCCTCGGCGCATCCAGCAATCTTATCGCTGTCTCGCTGCTGAGCAGCCAGTACGTAGCTAGCTATCCAAACAGCAGACACACGTACCCCGTCCTCTACCCCAAGAGTTCCATCGGACGAGGATGCATGTACACGGTTTGGCATATTGAGCCTGCGACGAACGAGTTACCTGTCGTTATGGCACCAAGCTGGGGCCTTTGGCATCTGTGCGCATGGTGAGCAGCAGGAGCTGTGTACTAGCGGTAGCTACGAGGGCTTGAATATGACTGCGTCCCGGTCACCCTGACTGCCTTTTTCTGTGATCTGGATGGTTACTTGCTAGCAAATAGGAAGTGAGGAAGTGATAGGGTCTGTATTATGTAAAGTCAGAATGCAGGATAATGAAGGAAGAAATCAGATAAATATAAAATGTGATTCGATTTCTCGTCAACAGACTATGTAAAGGAAGTTGTAGCCCAATTTACACAGCCGAAGCACGAAACAACCCTCTTTCTAGATCCTACCTTCGTTCTCTTTAACTCTTAGAGCTTATGTGCTAGATACCACTGGAGATAGCAACATTGACCAGCCGGACAGACTAACTCCGATCAGGACGGCGGGCAACTTATCGAAAAGTAAACAACGGGACATGTCCGTCAGTATCCAAGCACAGACGTGAACCAGCAAAAGTGAGATTCATTACCGCGGATAGTTATTCCCCGTAATTGCTACGTTGAGTATCTAGAGAAAGACCAGCAATGGCGCACACCTACTCCTTCGCTTGGGTTCTTCTCGTAACAAAACGAAAGGTACCTACGCGCCTAGAGCCCTAGTGACGTGGCAAGCCATGATCGAAAAAGCAAGCTGGTCGCATAGTCTACAATTTGATCTCGATTGTATCTCACCTAAAGAGGCATCATTGGAAGATTATGCCCTGGAACTTGAACAACGGCGAAAGTCTCTTTATAGATAGTACCTATGTCTTCATGATACCTACACAAGCACCGCCAAAGCTCCGATATCTTGGTTAATAACTCCCATGATTGGCTGAAAGTTTAAAGGGGCGCAGATATGTGGCTGATGGAAACAAGTGTGGAGACGAATGGAAATGGCGAATTGGTTTCTGGAAAATGTCACAACCTGTTCCGTATACTCGAGTACTTTCAGCTTCGAGGTATAGGAATCACCTGAGACACTAACAGTAGAACCAGCTCCATATTATTGTACTCGTACTCTATTAGAAGTTTGAAGTGACATTAAGAAAGATCCACTCATCTCTTTATCACAAGACACTCCCAGGGCATCCTAGCATCTGGAGCTTCCACTTTATCTTAGGCGAAATTCTAATTCCAACGCGTCTCCTAAGTACAAACCGACATCAACACTCAGTCACTCACGACTTCTCATACCATTCTGTACACACACAGCCATCAATTACAAGCAAATACATTTCAGGACAATTGCAATTTCAGACCTGTCACCATCAAAGAACACTGCTTCCTCAGACACCCCATCAATGTGAAGCAGCGGCCTGCCGCGTTTCCCCTTTGAATGGCATAGGTACCCATAACCTTTCCTTACGACTGAACACCAAACACCACCTATCCAAAACCCAGCAACAATGTCTGAGCAAGGCGAACATGAAGAGACCGACGCCAAGTCAACACATTTACGAAAGAACTCGACCGCGGATACCTCAGACCGAGAAAATGTAAGTCGGGCCACATTGTCCTCTAGCAGGTGTCACACGATTCCCTCTGTGTACCACCATTCGCCTGGCAGAGTCTCACTAATATCCGTATTTGTAGGACGCTTTCGAGGACGCGAACGATACAGCAGCCGTCGCAAGTCCACAAGAGGATGCCACAAGGTCACTGACCAAACGGCGATCTTCTTCCCGCCCGCGCACAGCAGATCAAGACACCGCTATGGCCCCGTTGAGTCCGGATGTGGAGACAAATGGCGAGGGAGATCATAAGGAGGATGGGCAAGAGACAAATCATCCTGGATCCATTTTGCTGACGGAACGGCGGATTTCTACTGCTTCACTGGCAGACATCAATTTGGAGGAAGTAACAGACCTTAATGGGCAGTTGGAGAAGAGTGAGTAAATTCGTTTTTACCAACGCAGGATGGGACAAGAATTAGGCATGGTATACAGGATATGACAATTGGTGTCTGCCTGGGTATACAATAGCGAAACAACACATTGGTCAGCCATCTGAAGCAACAACTAACATATTACAGCCCCAGAAGCCAAACCAACCCCACCTCCTCGATCTACTAAACCAACAACAGGCCTACCAGGCGCTCTACCAGCAGTATCATGGGGGGCACCACCACCCTCGGTTGCGCCCCAGACAGTAAATCCTCTCCCAGTACCAGCACCTCCCACCAGAAAGCTCACAAGTCCATTCTCATGGCTTTCAAGGAATACGGCCAAAGACACTACCATCGTCTCACCCCCTTTACCTTCTCCAGACACCGAGCGAAGAAATACCGCGTCCTCCATTAACACGCTCAGCAGCAACCCGGAGATGATGCTGAGCAAGCTTGAAGAGGGATACGAGGGAGAAGGCATGAATGGGATTAGGAGACCAGTGAGGAATAGTTTGCGAGATAGATTTAAGCTGTTGAGAATGCGGGAGGAAGCTGGAATAACAGTGTTCGGGGAAGAAGAGAAAACGGGGATTACCATTTCTGGCTTGATTGGACGGGGTTCGACGCTTGGATTGGGACTGACAAGTCCGACGACAGCAACAGATGAGTCGAATGCGATGTCTGCGTTACAGTCATCGGGGCTCCCACCTTCGAGTCCGAACCCATCGATAAATCCAGCCATGACCCCAGGAACTGCGCAAGGAGTATTTGCGGGACCCTCGACCATGGCTGATCCAGCTTCTCCTGTTGATTGGGACTTATGGCAAAATGTGGTGAACGAAGGACCAGCAGCTGTTGCGAAGACTAGTGCGGATGAGTTGAACAGAGCGATTGCGACAGGTATTCCGAACGCTATAAGGGGTGTTGTATGGCAAGTCCTTGCGCAGAGCAAGAACGAGGATTTAGAGAGCGTCTATCGAGATCTTTTAGTTCGAGGCACGGCGAAGGAGGTAGAGAGCAAGAACGGCGTCTCAGTTGGGACACCTAGCTCGTCTGTGAAAGATAAAGAAGAAGCTCAGTCTTCTGCTTCGTCGATACACTCGGATCACTCTACACCTGCGACAGCGATTGCCAATGGTATGCCATCTCCCTCGCCAGCAAAGGACAGAGATCCAGAGGCAACGATGAAAGCACATATGGCCAGTCTAGCAGAGAAGAAGAAGAAGGCTAAGGAAGATGAAGCAGCGTTGAAGAAGCTGGAGAAAGCAATCAAACGGGATCTAGGTGCGAGGACCAGCTTTTCAAAGTTTGCTTCCAGTGCCGGACTTCAGGAAGGGCTGTTTGGGGTATGCAAAGCATATGCATTATTCGATGAGGGTGTAGGATATGCTCAGGGAATAAACTTCATTGCTATGCCCTTGCTATTCAATGTAAGTTTATCGTGGGCTACTGACGAGTGAGTGCTAGTTAACGTCTGATAGATGTCTGAAGAGGAGGCTTTCTGCTTACTCGTTCGCCTGATGAATCAATTCCATCTTCGAGACCTCTTCATCCAAGATATGCCAGGTCTTCACATGCATCTCTATCAATTCGAGCGACTTCTAGAAGATCTTGAACCATCTCTCTACTGCCACCTCCACCGCAAACAAGTCAGCCCACATCTCTACGCCACCCAATGGTTCCTCACCCTTTTCGCCTACCGCTTCCCACTCCAACTCGTCCTACGTATATACGACCTAATCCTCAGCGAAGGTCTATCTGCCATCCTCAAATTCGGCATCGTTCTCATGCAAAAGAACGCCGCCGCCCTCCTTGCTATGACCGACATGGTCGCTCTCACCACTTTTCTCAAAGACAAGCTCTTCGACGTATACATCGACCAAGCACCCTCCGCCGGCTCGATCCTCGAACACGGCTTCTTCGGCAACGCAGGCGCGAGCATCGACAAGGAAGTTTACCGTGCAGACCAAATGGTTAATGATGCCTGCGCTGTCAAAATCACACCGCAAATACTCGACGCCTACAAAGCCGAATGGGAAGAGAAGACCCGTATCGAGCGGGAGACGCAATCTACGCTTGAATCGCTGAAAACTAACAGCGCGTCGCTGCAGCAGAAAGTGCATCGACTTGAAAAGCGCGTGGAGGATCACGATACCGAGCATGCAGCACTGGCGACTGAGTTGGTGCGCACGAAAGTCGAGAACGAGGAGTTGAAGGATGGCAATGAGAGCCTGAGCGGACAGATTGTGGAGTTGAGGAAGGTGATCGAGACGCAGCCAGAGGAAGTAGAGGCGAGATTGAAGAGTGAGATGGATCGGCTGCTGAAGCGTAATCAGGAGGTGCATGAGGAGAATTCGCGCTTAGAGGAGGAGATGGCGGATATGGAGAAGAGCTTGGTGGAGACGAAAATGATGTATGCTGAGGTATTTTGCCCCTGTTATTCTCGCTCTTTGCAACCTTTCCCTCTGCGCATCAAAGTATGAGATTGGGGAGTTAACAACGTCACAGCTTAACTCCAACCACGAAACCCTCAATCGGAAATGGACAGAACTCCGCAGAGCCATGGAATAGTCCCCATTGCCACCTCCATCACCACCAACCACCAATCACGACATAACGTCCTCACGACCACCTCAACATAATCCCGTACCACCACCATCCCACCCCAATCAGCCTGTTCTCTCATGAGTCTCAGTGCGTTCATGTATGCATAGAAGTGCAAGAAAAGGAAACGTTATGCAAGGAAATGAGGGGAGAATATTCGGCTTAGCATGCATGTATAGTAACGGAGTACCTGTATGATGATGTTCCTCTCCTAAGTAGTCTTGGCATTGTCAGAGAGAGGGGGAGGGTAACCAATGATACAACACCATGTCTGTTGTTTTTGGTTGCGTGCTCCTGATGATACAAGGCGTGTTTGTTATGTCTGTATAAGGTCTAGCATGGTCAAAGCTGTGTTTATCGCAACTGGTAGGTAGTATCGTGCTGATACACCGTAGATACGAAGATACCATATCAGTCAGTGTCAGACCAAATCCCGCGCTGATACTAGCAGCTGCAAACTGGTATTTCCGTATTTCATCGTCTAAGTATGAACTTATCACGTCCCAAGGCAACTAACTATATCCGCTAGGTTGCATATGGTAAGTGGATCAATCAACCCTCTAGGTAAGTGGGAGATGCGCACTCTATATAACCTCTGTTAAAAGCGATCTAACGTTATCAGAAATCATTTCGCACAGCTGACTTGGCGAATATCCCTCGTTTAACAATACGTGCAGTGCCGTTGGGTTTTGAAATGTATTTTTTGGCATGCTGCGAGATAGCTAAGTTGTGGTTGAAATTGCAAGGCGGCTAAGGGTGTTAGAGTAGGATGGAGATAGAAATGTGGTTGGTTAGCTGAGGATTCGAGGGTTGAGGAAGTGCGGGATTTGGGGGTTTGGTGGCAAGTTATATCGAGGATGGCTGTGTTTCGGTCTGCTGTGTTTAGTGGTGCGTTTGGTGAGGGTACCGATACGGTACCGGGATGAATGGACACCGAAGCCGTCAGGAGGTCACTGTCGTGATTTCAGCATCTCATCACAGCAGATAGGGAAGAATTTTCGAAACCTCAATCTCATGGTGGGGCCGAATGACTATGGCACCTAAGACATTGGAGCTATAGACACCATTGGAAGAAATGAGCTGCATGGAAGCGAGCAGATAGTGGGTGATTATACACATCTCTACTTCTATTAGTGGGTATTCAGGATCTTCGACTTAGGAGAGTACTGACTGCTTCGAAGGACCCCAACACGCACAGTATACTTGTGGCTGTTGGAACAAGCCTCGTACATTAAAGACACCAAACCTGACCACCGTAGCGATCTTGCAGATATGGTAAGCAATTAGGGATGGGCACTCAGTGATGCTGCTTGCTACGGCGAAATCGATCTATTCGACTATCTCGTTAGTCGTGGCGCACTTTCAAAACTCAATTATGCATTATATTTAGCCGTCGCTTGCTCACCTAGTGCTCGTTGTGCTGCAATGATGAATCACTTGATCACAAAGTATGGGTACTTTGCCAATGCAAATTCTGTACCGGGCCGTTATGAGCCATTATGAGTCGTGCTTCGAGGGACGGGGAACACCATTTTATCATGCTGTTTAGACGTGCAACATAAAAGCTTCAGAGATCCTACTCAAAGCCGGTGCAGCATTACCTGGCATCAACGATAACCGCCTTGCGTAGGGTCATCATTGGATTACGTCTAGAATTCGACCGGTGCTTTTGAGGCGGCTGCTCAAACACAGTCTTGATGCAACAGTGGCCCTAGTTCGCGTTCAAATACAGATGTATCGAAGCAGCAGAGGTGTGTTTGGAATAAGGGGCTGAAGCTGGTGTGATGGTAGGGATGAATTATTTACGGCTTCAAATTTACGGTTTCAGCGAAACTAAGAACCTTGTCCAGGGAGATATACCACCGTTGTTCATGCTACAGAGCTGTGCGAGTATCAGAATGATGACTGGTAACTTTATGATATGGCTCATATGTCCATAATCTAGCAGGCGATCAAGCAAATGAAGCCTGCTGCTGATATGAGGTCTTGGATCAACAACGATTGGGCTTCAAACAGGATGCGAAATTTTCTAGATTAGTTTGCATTATTGGATGTGTGATGGGAGCAAACTGATTGCAGGTCGAGAAGTCTTGAGTCTTTAGCAACACAATATGAGTCTCCTAATGAATAACCTATCCATGAGTGTGAAGACAGTCTTGAAAGAATGCGGGGCCGGTGTCTGGGTGCTGTGACGAACGTCACTGGGAGCTAAAGCTGCAAAGAAACGTGTATTGAGTATTATAGAATAATAAGTTAAAGAGAGCTGTCTCCCTGCCACCCTTGCCCCGAGCACGTGTCCTAGTGACTAGGTTCATCACAGCTGCCATCAGGAACGGGCTTTCTCTTGGCTTTAATTAGGCTATGAACAGGGCATGCTTCAGGGTCTACAAGGGAGTAGGTTGTAGCGTTCTGGGATCCCGGTTGATATTTGGGCTGGAAATATTCAACTGATCTTCTCGATAGAAGTAAGGTCGGGTTGGTATAGGAATGAAGAGGCATGTATCAATCGGATTGAATCACGTGGAGGCGATTTCGGTACAAGCTGGGTAAACTGTGAGGTAAACAAAGCTATGGTAATTTGAGCACGAAGCTCCTAACTAAGGAAACTACAAACACTACACACTAAGAGAGTTTCCTGTGCGAGCCTCGCGAGCTGCCTCGCGGAGCTCGTGATATCTGGATCGTGACATAGAGCCATTATCGAAGTAACAAGTAGCTGAGTGCTTCTGCTCAAATGCTGGGACCAGGCACTGAATCAAATGTCAAATTGCTCCCAGAAATCAAAACGGGCTAGCGCATTGTGTCAGGAGAAGGGGGAGTACAGTGTTCAACACAGAAGGGAGTCCCTAGGCGGATAAAGTTAGATACTGGTCGGACTTAGGCGTAATCAACATTATACCACGCTATTCAACCGATACGGAAGGTAGGGTACAAGTTATGATATTTGGCAGGACTAGCGCTAGAAGCGTACCGTGGCACGGTATATCTACATGTCAACAGGCCAAGGCTTAGTCAGCATCACCAGCCCAACGCCTGGTCCTATAATCACAGCCTGATCGGCTGCTCAGCACGCAATGAGTGCAGACATGCTTAGCAGCAGCTTCTCTGGAAATTCTGATTGATTCACAAGTAGAAGTGTCGTAGCCGGTGCTAAAACAAGCCACTAGCTCAACCAAATATACTGTATACCGGGCGCCTACAAACAAATTGTATAACCTTGATAGAGTGCAAAATATGTGTTTTCAACCAGAGAAGAGCTAGCTATACTGCCATTCGAGGATTCTTGAATAGAGTTATAAAGAGATTTGATGAAATGAGCTGATTTGCGTGGCGATGTCAGGTCTTGGCGGGAAGTCACTATCCACGACCAGAAATTCAAAGAATACCAAAGTCGCAACTCATCAGCACCTATAAATATACGCCTCACCACATTCCGTGCCGTACAAGACTAGCCAAGAGCAACGAAACCATACTACAGGTGCAGAACGAACTCTTCTACGGTTGCACCGCATCTCGCATATTAAGCAGACACCAACAAACAGCGCCCCCCTACAAGCTTCCGGTCATCGTTGAGCAACGCTTCTCGCCTTGATTCTTTCCTCCAGACGACTTGATACACACAGCATGACATCCTTACCGCGCAGACAAGCGCGGCCGCAGAACCTCGCGGTGACATCGACCACGAGTACTCAGACTCAGACACAAACGCAAGCACCAGTACTACGATTACGAGGCGTGACGCAGCCTAAGAATGTGGGGAGACGGGTACAATGGACGGAGGATACAGTGAACAATGAAGGATTGGGGAGGAAGAGTAGTAAAGGTACGTCTGCCGCGCCGCAGGAGGTAGCCGGGATTTTCATGAAGGAGACTGACAGGAGCAGTTTGCTGTATATACCACGCTCCCAAAGCCATAGATGAGAGCAGCGACGAGAGTTCAAGCGACAGCTCGAGTGACGAGATTGATAGCGGGGATGATGGTGCTGCACGGCCGGCAGGAGGAAAACGTGCGGGACACCATCATGGACCTGGACATAGTCACGGGAAGGCGAAGGGCAAAAGAGACCGCAGTCCGAATGCATACGAGAAGATGCCGAAATCCAGGGGTGGCGCAGGTGATGGGTTGAAGGAGAATAAGGCTTGAGGGTGCAAGACCAAGACTGGATTATGATTATGAGGCGTTGGCGGACAGTGGACAAGACTCTAGGAGCCGAAATGGTGTTTGGAGTATATGTGAAAGCTTTTAGGAAGTCTGAGATGCGAGCGTGCATTCTCAGGATGTCACTTTTGTACGAAGTGCTCTCACCTCACACTGAATTATACTACTTTTTTTTCACAAACCCCAACCCCAACCACAGCAGAAAGTGCGCTATCACAGACACAAAAACAGGTAACGGAGTTTTCCGTGCCCATTATCTCAGTCCCCTTCCCCGCCTTCAAATACTAGGGGAGCACCATCCCGCAAAACACCAAAAAAAAAAAAAAAAGATCACCAATCTATCTAACACAAGTCAAAAAGGGCAAGAATTGAAAATCCATCCGTAAGGCTCATCCAACTCCCAATAGCGTGCTTGTCATCAGACGTTACTCAACGCATTGTACGCCCCAAAAAAGGCACTAGGTATTAGAGGGTTAGGACTCATCTTTTAGATTACCGTTCTGATGCGTCGATATATATATGCTGGTTGAACACTGGGTGACATGCTCTTCGAGCAAAGTTTCGCAGACATACCATTGACGCGTACTGTTTCTCAGGCTACAGCTTGCGATTGTTTGATGTGGATTTCATGAATGATTTATTGATGATGGAGCAGACTCATTCGTTTATTGTCACTCCGTGAAGCCTCATGATTAGGTATCTTAACCCTGGGTCTATCTATCCATGGAGCACCTAGAACTGAGGGAAACAGGCATCATATGCTACCACCTCAATCTCCTCAATCTCCTCAATCTCCATGCTTAAAAACGTCACCAGTTGTCAGAGAATCTTGTCAAAATCCGACTCCGAACCTCCTAAAATCCACCGTCTCAAAACTCAACGACTGGCAGTGGGGAGGCTTGGCCTAATCCTAGCAACGGCAGAAATGTGGAGAGAGGGTAACATGAAAGGATCACAAAGCGTTTCCTCGAAGTTGGGCACGTTTCGGACAGAGTTGACAGCCAAGTAGTTCGCCAAAGCTTGAATTCCATCTCTTGTTGTACGTTGTGACCAAATATTGATTGGATGGAAAGAGGAACGAAAATTCTATGTCGGCTGGGGATCCAGAAGTGGACAAGCAAACGCAATCGTTAAGACCCTTTTTAGATTGGCGATGTTGCACTCAAAACTCCTCGATAGTTTTCGTGATGGTTATCGATCAAGCACTTCGCCGAGCATACGCTTGATGAATAGTGTGTGCTTAATACAAATGCCTTGCCCGGTCGATCATACGTAGGAATTTACCTGCCTCCGTACCTTGGTGGAGCACATGATCACACTCGGTGAGCATGAGTGAGTACCCGTTCCCCATGTCTAAAAGGAACAGGGCGATCTCCGTCTTGAGGTTTCGTTTAGATAGTGTCTGGCTCGAAGTGGTAATGAGAGGAGGTTGAAGTATTCTGTGGAGTACATAAGCCAAGACCTTCTGGGGCTACCGATATACGGACTTGGATATTCCCTCCAATCCCTTCCACGTCTGCCAATGACTTCTTTTCTCCACATGTCGAACTCGAGCAAAGTTGTCGACGTAAGCTTCAGCGAGCAATGAGATTCATACCACCGGAGCCCCCTCAAGTCCTTTAATTACCCAGCCACAGTCAGCAGCCAGGAGAGCTACACGTGGAAATGCATATCAGCTGTTATTACCTACTCCGTAACTAGCCTAGGCAAGAAGGCCAAAAGTGTTACATAGCCTTTGGATGATACAACACTCTAATGGATTTATCATCATCATTACTCCGTAACTATGCACCGTAGATCCTCCAGCTATTATAAGCCGTCAACGGCATACTGGCAGAATATTGCGATGAAGAAGTACTCGGAACGCGAATGACTATGCAATGTAAAGAAAAAGAGTACTTCAGTTCCATTGATTTTCATAGTGGGACGCACTGTAACTTCACACACAACTTCACCTGTCATTTCAGACTCCAGAAAACCATTTCAACCGTTTAAGATGTGCTACTAGAGATATGGTTCCACTTGCTCATCTTAACACAACTTTCGGAGCTCTGTAGCGTAACAGGAATGTTGCCTGCTCCTCGATTCGTATCTTGAACAGATGGAGAAGCCTATATTATCTGCTATTCTTCTCTGAGTAGCTATGCTATTCTTCTCTGAGTAGCTATGCTATGAACAAATGCATTCTGCTTGAGAAGATAGGCGAGGACAGGAAGGGGGCTTGATGCCTCAAATCGTCAGGCAGCAGTCCTTAAGTGGGGCTTAAAAGTCATGAATCTCAACCTCAGACATTGCACTGCAGTTCGCAAGCCATTGAACCCACTCCGCCAGCCGTATATCTCTCAAAGTCAAACGGGGATAGCTTTAGACGGAGTCAAACCCATTGACCACAACCGAACGAATTGGTGCCATCGCCTCCTCGCACGATGTCGTTGCTCTCCCCCGTTCACCCATCGTTCACCCACCTCCGCTTCTTCACATGCACCGCTCGCACGCTCGCCAAATCAACCAAGAAGCGTCTCGAACACGAACACAGCGCCGTGCCCATCTATCCCTACGGGCCCTCGCAATACTACAAACAGTCCAATTTCGGACTTTACGGCACGCAGAAGATCCGGTTCGGCAACATGGTCTCTGAGCGCAACGAGATCAAGACGCGCCGGCACTGGCGGCCAAACGTGCACTCGAAACGGCTGTACAGCGAAGCGCTGGGCGGGTTTATCAAGATCAGGGTCACGACCAAGGTGCTAAGGACGGTGGATAAGGTTGGCGGGCTCGATGAGTATTTGCTGGGCGAGAAGGCGGGACGGATAAAAGAGCTGGGCATGGGTGGGTGGAAGCTCAGGTGGAGGATTATGCAAACGGAAGTGGTGAGGGAGAGATTTAGGCGGCAGAGGGAGGCGATGGGGTTGAAGCCCGTGCAAGCGGCGCATACGAGTTTAAGTGGTGATATAGTGAGCAAGGAGCAGGTAGAGAAGGAAATTATGGCTTATGACCAGATACTGGAGATGGGCGTGGAGGTTGAGGTTGGTGATGATGCGGAGCTTAACGCTGAAGTGCCGACTGAGTCTGGATTTATGCAAGAAAAGCAGGCGCCGAAGGAGAAGATTATACTATAATTTGTTGTCCGGAGAAGCAAGCTGTATTAAACATGTATGATCTTCGTCATATCAGGAGAAGAACTACGGGGTACAGAAGGATTTGGCGATGGAGCTGTCACCCCATTTAAACTTTCTAGTGGCGCTATACTCTACAGATCAACTTTCTCGAGAACATTCCGAGAACCATCAGTTCTGTCCATATCATGCGTTCCCTCATCTTGATTCTCAATACCGATAACTGCCAATCCTTGATAACCGCCGTGCAATTCACGACATTCTCATATTGTTCTTCCGTGCAGGTCTCGGGCACCAAGATGTAACAAATGGGATCTGGAATCTCAGGGACTTTGTTCTTGATATGCCAAGTCGAGTCAGGGCCAATGGTATTGTAATCATCAGCCATCGAGATCAATCCCGTGGCCAAATACTTGTTGAACAGAGATCGCATGAAGAGCTCATAAGCTACTTCGAGTTGATAAGGCGGCACTGCATTTCCATGAGCTTGGCCAGCATACCGACGAAACCTGATTTTCTCACCTTTATGTCCAGCTCGGTAAACCCTGCTAAAACATTGATAGCAACGTTAGTAAAAGCTCACGCCCCAAGTACCAATCTTGCATTTTAAATTTCCATACTGCCGCACCTAACCTCCCTGGCACCAGTAGCACCAGTAAGTATCGGCCCATACCCAGCAGACGCAAATTCCTCACTACTCGAATAGTCTACCAACAATGAATCCACCTCTCTACTAATGCAATTGTGGCTGACTGGAACTCCGAGTGCTGCTTGCACCTAGTGTTAGTTGAGATACCCGCAAAGCCAGGGCTCGGGAAAGTTGTCGGCTTTTTGGTGGGTGATGCTGTATTTAGGTCTATCACAGCCTTCGATGTTGCATTCTGAGCCGAGAAAGATGCAGTTAGCAGCTCAGAATACTTTAGAGGGTACAATTTTGCTCTTATGTGGTGACCAATCCGATGGCATCTGCTACATTTACTAGGAGCCTTCTTGACGGCTTGGACTGTCTCAAATCCAGAGAGTTCTCGTTCAGTGCTCGTAGCTGGTTGACTGAATACCTGGACAGCTTGTTTTGAGACTTGACGTGGTTCTAGCATGGGTCGTGGCTGAGCTGCATTTCGTTTCAAGTGCCAATGAGGATGGTAATGCTCGAGTAAAAGGCTCTGGTTTTCCTCCTCGAGCTTCTCCAAGCTATGATCACACGGTAATACATGTGAAGAAGTGAAAGAATGACTGCAAGGAGCCTTGAGTGGCGCCAAGAGTGACTGCCGTTGCTCTTGCACCTTCCGCAAGGCCTGGTGCGAAACCTAGCCCCTTACGGACTCGAACATTACTCCAGAGATATCTAGAGACGCCTGTATCTGCTGAGAGACTCGCATATGATTCAGTTCTTTCAGTTGGTTGGTGATCGCGTGTTTCATGGCCTGCCAAGCATCGAAGAGATCGAACATATTTTGATATGTGATTTGATTAATGAATGAATTCCTTCAGCTCTAGGAGACATAGTCTAGCCTTTATATGGGATACAGGCCTTAGTTATCTACTTTGAAGTGGCTGTATTGCCGAAATGCAAGTAGTTGTCCGCCCATGCTTTAACGACGCTCTCTTTTTGTGGCTCGAGCCAGTACGTCTTGATGTATCCCACCGCGTCGAGGTATTTTTCAGCGCATTTACGCACAAAGTTGGCCAGACGCTCTTCGAATACCCTTTCGTTTGGTGAAGCCACGATTGAGTGCCAGAGCCCATAGAAATTATCCCATGCTTTGTCTTTCGATCGCATGCGAAGATGACTCTGACTCGACCGTTTGGGGTATTTTAAAGATTTCCCGGTGGTAAATGCATATTTCGAGACTTTGCCCAAGAATTGATTGCTGCCAATAAAGATTCGCGGGATTCGTATATGCCTTCAGGTGGAAGGGCATCTTCGGGGAATGTTGGCTGGCTCATTCTCGATCCAGTAATGTCTTTACAGAGGGCGACGCGTCGAAAGCACCAATGGCCATAAGAAGATTATACACAGAGAATGCTCATCAGAGAGGCAGTGCCAGCTACCTATCCAGCCGCCTTACGGCTGGGGCTGTTTACATATAAGATGTCAACACGCCAAGCCTTGCCAAGTGTTACGGACATACGCCAGGTCACGTGATTATACCGGATCATCTCGACAGCTCAACACATCCAGAATCACCTTGTTTATATCGCTTGCAATGTAATGACTTCTACGTACTTCACCTCGATTGATAATTATCTCTACATTCCAATACGAACCTGATGTTACTTCGAAAGTTAGAACAGTGTTCTACATCTGGAAAACTCCAGAACGTTACACACCAGGCTGGCGAGAGTCGCGTACTTGAGATTAGAAAATGAATTTGGTGTCAAGGTGCATCAAGGTACAGGTATTTTAGAATATGACCTTACGCTTGGACCTCCTATGGGAATCTCCTTGAGAATCAGGTCTATGTTCAAGAAGACTTCTTCAAAATCTCGATGTGTCGAGAGTTGTGATGCATCAATTGATTAGCCGTTGATCCAAGATCGCAAGATTGCTTTAACCTTCCCTAGAAATGCGATGGGCAAGTGAGAGTGAGCACAAGAAAGCACTTTTTACTATTTACTTCACTCTTAGAGACAGTGGTGAATGAAAGACAAGATTTTGAGAATGCCGAGACATGTTAGCTTTTGAGGAGATGGAGCTCCCCAACTGAGACTCTACACCGTCAACAAGGCTCCAAATTCTGCTTGGCAAACATCAACCTCATACCAAACTCTCGGCTCCAAACAGTCGCGCTTCTGCTCAGTTCATAACACGCCAGCGAGGGTAAATTCCTGTGCTCTCCAAGATGGCGGATAAGAGTGGAGATCGGTTCTTCGGCCGGCTCAAACTCTTTATGTCGAAGATGTGGAAGGGGGAGCGATTGACGAATGTGATACTTGTTTTGGGAAAGTCCAGACCACGCAACCACCGTGACAGACGCATCGTCGAAACCCCCAGCAAATACCACCTGTGTCGGAATTCGCACATGGATCCTCTGGCCTACACGATCGACGAGATGGCGACAGTCATCGCGGAGTATATTCGTAGACATCAGGCGAGCCTATCATTCCAGTCAGATTTTCGAAAAGCTTGGGAGCGATACTTATCGGCGGGGGATAATCGGACGGATACGGAAAAGGTGCACGCGCTGTTTACGATAATTGATCGGCTGTTCTTCAACGGCTTGCTTGCTAGGAGCCGGAATGTGACTTTGGTCGACGAGAGGAAGATGCCGGAGGACAACACGGCGTCGAATGATTGGAAAGGGGTGACGTGCTTCATCTGTCGGAGATTTGGATAGGTCATTGGAGGGTGGCCACTGCGTTGTGGTTCAAAATCAAGCTGTTGAATCAACAATTCTACCAACCACATCGAGCGCCTGGAAGAGTATGGATGGAGTCTCCTTCGCGGTATAAATCCTTCCCCTGAAGACATGGCATTAAGATTATACTGGCTTGCTGAACAGAAATGATTCATGCCGCACTTGCCCTCTATACCTGGCAATGCCGACCACACTGCAAGGTAGGCAGCCGACTGGGAGGCTCTCACGGCCCTGCATTCCAAAAAATCCACCCTGCCATGGAAGCTGCGGTTGCAGCCGCGCTGGGCAGATATATCGAGACTGACAAGAACAATGCCATAGCTGCCGACTTCGTGCACTATCATTTTCCGATCCCGGACGCTGCCACTTTAAAAACGCACGGGCTTGACATTGCGAGAATCTGGGAATGTATCTGGCTATTTGAAGCGCGCCGCAAAAGACAGTGACTAGTAGCTTAGGCTTTCTGTATCATTCAAACATGTTGAGACTTTGGCAAATGTACAAATTCCCACGGCTCCGAATTCAACAAAGGAACAGCAAGTAACCAGCATGAGACCAAATTGAATTAAAAACGGTATCAGCTAACAGTTCAACACTATTTCACACCCTGCGATGTCAGGGGTTCTGAGTGTTCCAAGCATACTGAGACAATAACAAATGCCCACATTCCTTCGAAGCCTCAAAGCAGCTCGCTGAACCCAAACAGCTCGATAGAACACATTAGACGCAACGACTAGCTGCACCTAATAAATACAAGCTGGGGATGAATGTTACGCTGATATATCCCGTTAAATCAAATCACGATGTCCACCCGTTAGAACGAAGCAAGGAAACAGGGTGCTAACCCTAGATGAAAAGGTTAGAAAGGGCTAACATGCTTCCCTTGCGGAAGGTCAGCATGTGATTCTTCATATTGTCGTTTTGGCACCTTGTGAGGGTAAACTTGTCGAGGATTAGTTGTGGTGATGAAGCCAAATCCAAGTGGCCAGAAGGTGGCCATTGCTGTTCAGCAAAAGGACTGGACAATGACCTGCGAGCAGATTGGTATAGGATGAAGTCTACAAAGAACAATATCTGTAGGGAGAGGGAGGTAGCAACCGCACCAGAGAGGTAGCAATCGCACCAGAGAGGAAGCCAATACTCCAACTTGTTCACACCCTCCAAGATCAGCGTTTATGAATCTTCCAGACATGTTGAGACAATGGCAAATGTACCTACACATTATCGCAAGAGCAGCATTCCCTTGATAAACATTAACAACGCTGTGATCAGCTCAGACAATCTGTTCAGTAGGAAGACCTGTTCAGCACCTGTTCACCAAGAATATACGTTACCATTAATAAGCGCACAGCTTCGCAATCATCTTCAGCACGCAAGCACAATGCGCAACAACTACGACAACAACAACAACAATAACGCAATGCCATCATCTCTACGCAAAAAGCTCATCCCACCTACATCCACTATACCTCGCTACTATCATCCTTCCTCTCCACCATCCACATCCACATTCGCTTCACGTTCTTCCAAATCAACAACCGCGCACCATCGCTAACGCGCCTCATTCGAGGTGAGCCTCTAACCCAATCAATCCGCTATTCAGAGAACACGACACACCAGTCCATATCCAGCGAAACGGGCAGCGTATCGCGGCGCTCGACGACGACTACCTAATCGACGGCGACGGGGCCAACGCACCGGCGCCCGACAGTTTCTCTGCGGCAAAGATAGCGGGCGTGCTGGTCGCCTCCATATGCCGAGTAGTCAGCAGTCCTACGCCATGCCAAGGCGCGATACTTGAAAAGTTCAACCATGCGCTTCCGCTGGACACAGAGCGCCCTAATCGTGCGCTTGAACTATTCAACGAACTGTTTTTTGCGGGATTGCTGACGGGGACGGAGAGCATCTTGTGGAAGCCGACTTCGCCGGCGCTGGACGGATGGTGTATTTATGGACGCCATCCGGAAAGTTTTTTGAGAGTAGCCTATGGTGAGGATGTGGGCAGGGTGTTTGTTGACATTCACCTGTGTCGAGACACTGACCTGAACCATAAAACGACCGCCCACTGGGTCACTTGTCTAAGCTGCTGCATTAGATGAGCAAAGCCGTGTTCGAATTGTATGGGATAGTTGATGGGGAACCCAGCCACGGTCTTGCATGGGAAGTTGTAACGCAAGAAATCGAACTGGCGTCTATAGGCTGGATAGAAGTTGTTTCTGGCACGGGAGCCTCTATTCCCAACGATGTGACTTTCAGCAAGCACGACTTGGATATAGAGTACATTTGGATGATTATCGACTATCGCGGAGAAAGTTTGAACGAAACCCTAGAAACATAAACGACCTATTCGTCGTCGGAATGTCGAGGGAGGCATTCTAGAGCATGGTGAACGGTGTTCAAGGGATTCTTCTACTCCATAATGTTGCGGAGATATTGCAGGCCAGCGCTCGATATCGAGATGGGTGCGGTGACCTCTCTGCACTAAGCTATTGTGGTAATGTAGGTAGACCTCTGTATGGGTTCGAAGCACGAAACAGAGGCTATACTTACTAGCTGCAAGAACAAGATCCAGAAATAACGATCCTTCGGGGTGCCAGACATGCCCAATACAAGTTCATCAGATATTCACCCCCCTCCAGCCGCAGTATGTAGCCACTAGTCAATTCAGCTTTCTGCTTATTCGATCATACGAGTTCATTCGTGAATACAACCTGACCTGGATGTGATCCGGAGCCAATGCTCACCTCTATGACGTACAACTCATGTTTATACACATTCCTAAACCATAACACCCGCCTGCCTTCCCTTCCTCTCCATTTACTCCTTTTCATCCCAATCCTTTTCAACCTTCCAAGCATGGTTCGGATGCAGGCCAGATTCCACAAGGTTACATTCGCGATGTCCCCATTTGGCCTGATACGTATTCACGCCATTACTAATAATCATTTCAAGCGCTTGTTGAAATCCTTCTGGATCACGATAGAACGGTTCTCCTTGTCCCCCAACTTGTGCGTTCTGCCATGCGTTCCTCAGCTTGGCGTTTTTCTTGACGTCTACCTGCTCCTTCACTGCCGCAATCACGAGATCGAAACCCGGTCCTCCGCACTCATCTTCAGGCAGCTTGTCAAGCTCATGAACAGTTTGTGGTGGATGTTGGGGATCGATTTTTCGGCGGAATAGCAGGTTCAGATCAATTGGCCCTCCAACATCGGAAACGCGACCAGCATCTGCCAGTGGCATCTTGATACCATTCATGGTAAACCTTGCGTGCGTATCGCAGTCAGCAGTGTAGTATGATATGAAGGTATCCCAGGCTCCAATCTTGAGGAAAGACTTGACGTTGTTCAACGCCAGCCAGTCGTACGCGAAGAATTGGATTCCCCATTCGTCCTGCTGCCCAGATACCGAATTCCTCAGATATTGCGGACTCGACACCTCTTTGACCTTATCGAGAGCGCGCTGATAGAACGATTTATAGGGAACGCCTTTGTATCTCTCTTCTGCCAAGACGATGATGTCCATGTGGCCCCAGAAGTAGTAGTCCCAGTGATGTTCGATCGCAGTGAAGATGTAGAAGTTTTGAAGCTGTGCGAAGGTGAGGAGAGTTGGTGTCGAGATAACATTGACGCCGAAGACGTCGGTCAGTCGCTGAACGTTGAGGTAGAATGGATTCTGCAGGGTGAGCTTTGGTTTGGGAGGGAAGTTTGACTTCATGGTGCCAGTATTATCAACGACATAAATATCTTCTGGTGGCCATCCTGCTGCGATGTACGAGAGGACGCATTGCTGCAGAATAGGCCAGTTCCGTGTAAAGCCTATGAAGAGCGGCGTCTGCTCTGAAGCATGGGGCACTGGAGGCTTGTTCCATGATGGTACAGCTGGTAATGTTCCATTCTCGGTGTTGCCCAGTAGTGGGAAGTTATCCTTGATAGGCGGCACCTCCTTGGTCTTCGTTTTCGGCTTGAATATTGGTCCTAGCGGTCTTACTTTCTTTGGCGGAGCGATGAGCGAGTCCTTGAGTCCGGAGAGTCGGTCGTGGGAAAAGAAGACGGCGAGAGCAAAAGACAGGATGGCAGCTGCGCCGATAACGTTCCAAAGGCGTTTGGACAGCATCCTGGCGGGAGATCAGCGTGAGATCAGCGTGAGACCAGCGCTACGGAGTACTCTGGCCGCCTGTCCCAAAATGCCGCAACAACGAACGGTCTAGAGACACGGGGAGTGGAATTGGAGGGAGGAGAATTAGAAGAGGCCAACGAGCTCCAGCTATCGCAGCTATCGCAGCTACCCATGGCAGTACTTGTACTTGCCTAAATTAGCAGCAGCGCCAGAAAAGAGAACCTTTGGGGCGTATTAAATGATAAGTGAATGACATGTTGGCATTCCCCCCGCTTTCAACGGGTCCGAGCTGAGAAGTCTGGACCCTATTGGGCCCTTAAAAACCAACGACATTCGCCTCTCGCTTCTCCACGTGAGATAGGTATATGGCCTGCATTGAGGAAGTTTTGCGATGAACTATACCTACCCACCCAGCGTTGTGTTCTCCTGGTTTTGCGTCTTAAATTTGTTTCCGTTCGCGATGTGCTGCTTCCCCAAACCACGCTCCTTGAATACTTGGGTACCCATAGAGCAAGCAGAAAGCAATGGAAAGCTCAGCAGTGTAGGTAAAGAATACCTAGCAAATCACAGCCAGCGAACAGATATATAGAGCACCTATGACTTCCATCAAGATACAGCGTTGAGGTACACTTCCAGTCACTTAGTATGTTGGCTACAGACTCCCCGTCATCTAATCCTTTTCACTTACACCCCTTAACAGATTTTCACCTCGTCAACCGTACCTACGTAGATATACATAGTGAGTCGATGCCTAGATGAGAAGATGATGACTTGGACTACTAGCTCGTCCTGTAAGGCACAGTATTTGTATGCCATCACACAAGAAGAATATCAGCAAACTTCCCGAGACCACTCTCAACTTTCCCATCTCTCCCGTCGACAAAATCGTCGAAACACTCCGCAGTTTTAACCATATATTCCTACGGATCTTCCATCGTACGTCTGATAACCATCCCAAGCATGCGCAGCGGTCATCAAGCACTATTCTGGCTTCAGCTTAAGCAGCTCCAAGCCATTCAGATACATGTTGGGATCAAGCTGGAATCACCGATAAGCGAATGAGAGTTAGTAGGTACCACTCATGCCGACCTACCTTTGCGACACCGAGCAAGATGGACGAGAATAGTGCGTGTAAATGTAGACCGGAACATTTCAAAAGGACAATCTGCAAGGGAGTAGTACCGTTTGCATGCACGATTCTAGCATTGCTACCAGTAACGGTACGCAGCGGCTGGAAGGGCTCACTCACAGATCAAACCGCTCTCCCAACCTCCCCAACACCCGGCTTCAGATCCGGCCACGCTACACTCATCACATCAGCACTACCCCCACCATACAATTATTGCTCACCTTCCTGACAATGCTACCTCCCTGCCAACCTCCCCCTTTCTACCTCATCCCATTCCTGCACGCCCTCTCCTCAAACAGCTCATCCAGAGCCCGCCGATGCACCACATCGATACCTTACGGCAGCAATCTCTCATCATTACAACTCCTCACAGGAGCGAAATACCGCGTCCGCCACTCCATCGCTAAGGATGAGGCCTCGGGCCCGGCGATGGATGAGTGGGTTTAAGGTGGCGAGGCCGGTGAGAATGGCGGCGTGCCAGTCGGTACAGCCGCCCATGGCAATCTAAGCTCGTTGACCTGGTCTGTGTACGATTTTTCGCGGATGGGACTTGACTGGTCTGTTATTATTTTGAGAACCGTGTCAGTACCTGTGGATTTCCTCCCTAATCTAGAACTTCTTCTTGTTCGACTGAAAGCCAAAGAACCAAGTTTATCGCGCTGTTAAAGCCAGCGGCGTGCTGTAGCAGATGGTATATCAATGCCAGGTCGCTTCGCAACAGAACAAAAGGAATCGTCGGCATCCTTGGCATCAAAGCTTGAGAAAAGTGAGTTCGAGTAACAGTATCCCATCCTCGTCGTTTAATAGGTTTCGAGGTGTAGAAGGCTCCATGGTGGTTATCATGGTGGTGAGATAGGGTCGTCAGATCATGGTGTTGAGGCTCTGCTGGCCCCTGTGCCGTCAATTCTGCCAACTAGTGTGGAGTGTAGTAATAGACAATTTCAGCAGTCGACTCTTTTTCCAATGAGGGAGTTGGTCTCTTCAGCAGAGTGTGAGAACTATCTACATAAATAGGCAACCAGGATTGCGATCTGCACCGGTAATGGATGTGACAAGAGAGGTAGTATGACTTCACACTACCAATTGCTACGCCTTTTCGCTAGTAGGGAAGCCAGCGTCAAGTTTGGGTCAAAGAGCGTGTTCATCCATTCACCTAAGTCGCGGTTTGCCACGATATAGACTTGACGCTACGGATAGGTTGAAAGTAGGCACTTGATCGCGTCGCAAAGCTTGGGAAAAACTGTTGATAGTGTTGTAATTCCATTCCAGATAAGCTATAATAAGATTGGCTTCTGCTTGAGCCAGCAAGCCCCTAATCTCCTCCTTATTCATTCATTCATTCATTAATTCATTCATACTCGGTTCCAGCCGTCCATTGTAGGGACAGCTATGCCAGAATAACACAGCTTTGGCACCAGTTGCCGAGCTGCGTCTACCTTAGGAGACGCAGCTCACTTCACGCTCGTGTGGCCAGAAACCTCCTCCACTGGGCGGTCTGCCTTCTATCTACGCATATATACGTGTCCGTTGACAGAAGTGCTCTGTGACTGTGATATAAGGCTCTGACTCGGCGACCAACTGTCCTCCTATGTCGGCGGTACCTACATACCTGGTGGGGGGCTACGGCCGCAGTGAAGCCATGTTGCAACTCCGCTGGCCACAGCAACCGTGATTCCACGACCCCCGGTGCTCCGCCACCACAAATCTCTGTCCCCGCGCGCAACGTGTCCACTCTTCCCCAACAGAGGCTCCAGCCAGAGATTTGATTCTGGGCTTACAGATAGAACAACGAAGGGGTTTTACCGCCTGCAAGGCCACTTTTCCCTGGGTACACTTAGAGCCTTGGACCGGCATGGTCTGAGATAAGTCATGATCAGCGCACACAGATTCTCTGTAAGACCCTTAATACAATTTCATTCATTCCTCCTGAAGTTAACTTCCCAGTGGTATATACAGAATGCTTTTCCCAAGGTTCTACTGTGACGAAGTCGCTGAACCTAAGGACATTGGTAACGTGATTCCTGCATTGTAACATGTATGTCACGTCTCACCACGTAACTTCTGCCTAACTATCTGCCAACAAGCCTCGATAGGGTTAATATCTGGGACCTGTGTAGGATACATAAGAATCTCGAGATCTCCATCGCATAAGAGCTTGTGAAAAGGTTTGTGTACTGATCGATTGCCGTGAGAGGGAAAACTATCTTATTCTAGACGTGAAGACCCCAGAATATCCCCACCAGGGCTTAGCGCACTTATCCTTGTTGGAGGTATACTACCTGCCGTCATCAACGTTGAGTGTTATAACACCAAGGCTTTCAGGTGGTTCAGCGCTTCTCGCACATCATCGAACAACGATTCCAGACCCCAGTGTATCCCCACAAGCCCTTCTCGCACTTATCCTTGTCAGAGGTATAGCACTTGCCGTCCTGAACGTTGAACCATCCGTTGTAGCCCTGCTCGCACTTGTCCTTCTCGCTGGCGTAGCACATCTTGAGCTCGGCACTGGTGCAATATCAGTATTGCGGATCACGAAAAAAAAGATGGAAAGACTCACTCCCAGATCTTGAGGTCCAAAGCGCACTTCTGCTCGAGAGTCAGGCATGCCTGTGAAATTGGGTCGAAGTAGCCTGAGGTCGAATTGCAATTTTGTTCAAGCGTAAGGCAAGTCTTGGTTGCCAGGTCGTAGATTCCCAGGTTG
>MU253934.1:0-50082 GCA_019669825.1 Calycina marina | reverse complement strand
GATATGCCTATTCGATGCAGACGCCTTACAAATAATGGGGGAAAGGCCATTAAGGAAGCTAAATGGTGATGTTGCTATGTAAATAGAAGATAATTCATTATTTGCATCGTCTTGAATTTAATGTTCGGAACCAAGACTTTTAGCGTGAGTAACGAATTCGTACACCCACTGGTGGTGTCTATCGTCCAAACAGCTTTTCATCATCATCATTAATGGTTCTGCCTCACTTTCCAAACACACCAGCCTCCACCATCTTATCGCACCAAACCGTTATCCACATGCTGTCCCAAGCACCACATTGATGCTTGGTAAGTACGTATCTCTCAGCTCCTATGCCACCACTCTGTCCACCCGTATCTGCATTGCACGCAAGAATCGTACCATCACGACCATTAGTTCGATGCAGGTTGGCCGTTTGATGTCAAAAGTGTCAAAACAAGTTTCTAGTTGGTGAAAAAGGGCCACAAAAGGCTGATGGCAGCACGTCACGTTTCGGATGTGTTCAGCGCCTTCATTCTAGAACACAACGGTCTGACTCGATTGGGCTGGAGATTGTCACATTACAGCTTTTGCCGTCTCGTCCTACTCATTCAATCCTATTCAAACTCGTGAGGAACTCACACACCAGATGCAAGAACTCATTGCGCAAGAGCCACAGAGCCTCAACACCTGAATTCAATTTGGACTGATTCTGCAATATCACCAGAGAGGGTCTGACTCTCTGGCCTTCAAGCTCTAAGACCCTCTTACAACGCCAGAGCATCTCTCTAAACCCTTTATGGATCTCTTGAGTCGTAATCCCGATCCCATTCTCGCTGGATTGCCTCTTTGAGTCCGGCGATAGTCGGCCCCCTCCAACCACATACGCAGTCGTTGCTCTATTAGTTCTCAATAGCATCGATTGCATTGAGATCAGGGATTGAGCTGGGTGAACCATAATCAGAAGATCTGCAGCTCTGTCGCCCTGCAACTCTTTTAAAACGGTAGCGCTGGTTGTTCGTTGGTCAATTGCCATGTGAAGGGTCGCCATTCTCTTGCAAGTAAACGTCATGCTGTAAACGCTCTCTCCAAGGCCCTAATCTCCTCGTTATGTTTCAGCATAACCTCCTAGGCGTAGAATCCTTGTGACGTTCCATTGCTTTTAGGTAAAGGTATGTATCTTGGGTTGCTCCGTTCCCAAACTTCCATCCGACGTCTGAAAGTCGCGTTGTTTGAGCCGTTATCGCACGGTTGGAGGTGATGTGTTAGGATCAGTATCCGGGCGATGCGCGGTTCTAGCTACTCTGGTGCCGGGTCTCTTTCTGTATATGCATCAGAGAATCGCATGCGCTTTACTGTGTCATATCTAAACCTTTGTTTTCTTTGTAAGAAGGCGTGAAAGGTGCCATATTGTCGTGTTTTGATTTCATTTAATTCAAGAGTTGAGGCTCTGCGACTCTTGCGCAGTGAATTCTTGCATCTAGTGTGCTCACAAGATGTTGCGTACTTCCTCCGTCGCCACCATCACCATCACTCGTCGTCTGCAGTCTTGAGTCTTGAGTCACCGCTATGATTACCCAAAACAGACAGCTCTTCATCACCGCTATGATTACCCAAAACAGACAGCTCTTCATCACTAGGCCAAGCAAGCCTGGATCGTCCCGTGTTGTTACCTGTAAGAAAGAAGCGTAGGATTCGGAACGGAGCTTATGCATGCCGCGGACCTATTGCAGACGCGCGATGGAGGGCTATATTGGATGGATGCAGAGCCTGATATAACCCTCCCCCCCCCCCTTTTGACTGACTTTCTCCCTAACATTCTTCCGAGGATGATGAGGTTTCCGATGTTACTCGGTATCCCGTGATAATGCCGGGAGTCTCGATGGATTCGTGACGTGAAGGGCGAATAACGTCGAGAGAATATACACATGCCAGAGTTACTACGGCATAGAGTGAAGAGTTTCATGATAGGATGGTGGATGGCGGGAGTCGTTCACTTCACAGCCGCACCCAACTTCATCTGTTGACCTCGAACCCATTGTCTCTGCATTGTCTCTGCAACTTCCCTTGCTCAGCAAGAGCACTGTGCCACCCACCAACAGTCTTCCAGCAATCCTTTTTAGTCCCGACGCAAAGCTGCAAGCCGATAGCTATTTCATTGAGCGCTGATCCTGCATGCGCGCAGGGCGTCACGCCACGACGTAATATATTGGTGGTACTACCGGTGCTGCAACCCATAGCTTGTGGTAGTGTAGTGCTGCCTATTTTGAGCTTTTGAGCTTTCGGGAAAGGGGAGATTTGCTCGCTGGGAGTGACCAATCGTCTATATGCCCTCAAGTGAGCAAGTATCAAAGAGCTGAGGTGATTGAAGTTGGAAATTTTCGCGTCAGGCAGACTGTTCTGACTTTAGTGCGGCTTGACAGGACAAGCAAAACGCTTGAAAGACGGTAGATATGTGGCAGTCACAAGTGAGGCTTTAGACTGGTCAGATGCTTGCTTGCTCCCTCCATGGATCTACGAAATTTGAACGGCTGCGGGAGGGCGAGCTGAATTAAGTGAACATGACATGGTGTTTTATGGACTTCCAGTGCTAGTCCTGTGTAACCTGATCCATCCAGTGTAGGAGATGCATGGGTGGTGCTGAGTGGATATGCGCATCTCAAGCTCACCTCAGCGTCAATCTTCACTATTCCATTTCTTCTAAGCTGCTTATAGGCGGCGGATGATGGCCCATTGCTGCTGCTTCATTATGGGCAGCTCCCGTTCTTCTGTCATGTAACATAAGAGTCATGAATGTAAGAGCGATGCCTTCAGCCGATTTCACTTGCTGGGGGCTTGCGGAGGCCTATATGATGAATCATATGCTAACCCTTCTGTCTGCATGGCTGAAGTTTCTCATCTGATGTTAGCTGGAAGTGTTCGGTTGTCCCACAAGCGTGATTGATTGCAACCGTTCTGATGCCCTCTTCAAAACGGCTTTTGAGTCAGTAGCTTATAGCTACTTGTCTTAAAACAGCAGAGATATTGGCATATCCAGAAAGAGCTATGAGCAAGTGGAATATATGACGCCCAACACGACTGTGTCGCAAAACATAACGGTCCTTTTAGTCCTCTATTACTTTAGCAGATAATGACAACTGAACAATCGTAGATCTGAACTAAGTAAGCTATCTATCATTGTCACAGAATCGTTGGCACATCCCCAGAGTCAAGGTGTTGAGAGTTATGCGTACCTAGTGACGGCTGTATTTTCCACCGACGCGTACCTTTCTCCACGGCTTTATCTTCATATAAAACTGCCACTTTCAAACTTTCCTTCACGGCACATTTTTTCTACATCACAACATCTACCATAAATCGCTACCACCATCATGAGAACGATGTTCGGTACTGTGCAGCAGCAAAGTGGTAATACCAATACGTTCGATCGAATGGAAACGGAACGGCAAAAGTCAACAACGTCCGTCACCAATGAGAACGATCATCCCAACTCCTCTGCGGCCGGCCAGAATACGACACAACCTCAAGCTGACACGAAGAAGCATGGCACGTTCTGCAAGCTCAAGGGGGGTTTCAGTATCAGAAAGGGACCGGGTAGCAATAGTATTCAATTGGCTCGATTCCTCTGGAACAATCAGGATAGCTGACTTGCTTGACCAGACAACACGACTGAGTTGAGGAACACAGGAATCCTTGGATGGTTGGATAAACGGAAGGAAAAGCGAACATTATGGCGCCAAGGCAGTATCAAAGATGATGCGACTGCATATTAAGGCAGTGGAAGTCTCTGATACCGAACACAAGGCACACCGCTGAGCAGCGGGAGGAAGGGTGTTTCTGGCCGAGCACGAGACCAGGCGTGATGGTTGATTGTAGTATGAGGTTTGGGACGTGGAGAACGGATTATGCACATTAAGGTTGGGCGGTATCGGTATCATGCACGATCACAACTGCGTTACTACCGCAACGGCTACTGGTAGCTTCAATGAACGAAGATTAATTCTACTCACCACTTCTGATATATTGAGATCAGATCAAATCTCTTTCTCCCTGCCAAGACTTCTCAGATGTCGTCTTTATATCCTTGATCATTGATCTCGTGAGTCTGGTCTGGCTCCAGCCCATTTCCTCGACGTATAGGTTGCACTGAGGTGAGTCGATACATCTTGGCAGAGTTGAGAGAAGATGCACAATCTGGACGGCTTGAGAAGTCTTGCAAAGCTTAAGCAAGTAATTCTATGCGTGAAGGACACGTCAAGTCGACTGAATGACCGAGAAAGTACAGTGGTAAGTCATCAATGCTAAATGGGTTCTGTGTAGCATTCGCTAACCTTTGCAGTGGTGCGCTGAACTTGTGTCGGAAACAAAATTCTGGCTGTACCCTGGCACCATCAATTCTAGGCCAACCCGATGGGTAGATGCTGCAAGAACCATCTGTGTGCGAGAAGCTGAGTATTTTACTTCAGGAATGGCACAACAAGGTATGAGATCTAGAGAACCGGCTCTCATTTTCCATGATCCAACTTTGTTGGACGTCTCGATCGGAGGATTGTGAATATCTCATATGTTCAGATCTTTTCTTTGGGGGATAAGTGATGAGTAGGATGTTATGAAAGAGACGTGCAGTGCTTCGTTGACTTTGAACAGCTGTATGATAGAATTGGAGGCGATGCAAGGTCAAGATCCGAGATGAGAGGGGATAGAAAGGCATGAGGTGCGACATCGTGGAAGGAATATGGTCTGCATACTTGTCGAGAAACTCACTATGACAGCAGTATACTCATTCCGCGAAAGTATGGTCACACATGGCTTTGCTTGATGGAACTCACTGTGCTAGTTATCATCGCATTCTATTAGCAGTGGCCTCCTCACATATAAGAGTGCTCTCATCCTGGGACTCATTGGTCTCTGGCGAAACTGCCACTAGTATTAACGTAACTAGACCTCCCGTCTTACCTCAAGCAAGATGACGATGAAGAACAAGTCACATAGCTCCACAACTCACAGATGCAAGACATCAGTCATATTCTCTCCACACACTCCTCACAGCATCTCCACGATATATTGGCTCCATCTCCCCACACTGCTCATTTTCTCGCTATCACAACTCTACTTTGCCATCCCAAGCTCAGCCTTTACCCACCTCATCACTACTTCAACACTGTAACTCACCTCACAAACCACCCAAAGGAATGGACTCAAATGCAGCCGGCGGCGCCACAGCCAAGCAGCCAACGCCTCCCAAGGGCATGAAGGAATCCAAGGCCGGAAAGCCCAAGAACCACGCACCTTACCGTAGTCCAGATAAGTATGCGATCCCGCCGCCGCCGAGCCCGATTTCGTATCCGCTGGAAGGGAGCCCGTTGTCAACTGCGACGTATGGGGGCGAGACTGTCGCATATTCTATCAATCCTAACGTGAGGATTGATGGTCGCCGCCCGATAGATCCGGTGAACTACTACAGTATGAGTGGACGGAATGCCTCTTCAGATGACGACGACGATGATAATGATTTGGGTAATATAGTGGCTGTGGTGGACAAAATGGCAATTATTTTAAGAATGATACCCCTTCACGCTGAAAGAGTGCAGAAACCGGGCTGTAGAATCAGGTTAAATTGACTAAGGTTAGAAGAGGTCCCAGGTTGAGCTTGAGAGGTGTAGAACTCTCGGCTGCACTAGGGCCAAAACGGACTAGCCCTCAACCTAGTACTTGGTCATGATCTGATTTCCTTAACATATAATGACAATCATGGCGGAGGTAACGATGAAGATTCAAATATTATGCCAAAGCACGCGCAAGAAGGGATGGAGAGTGAATTAGCAAGCCAGACAGGCGAGGAGGACTGCTTGTAATAGAAATAGCGGTAGCGGTAGGCAATTGATAGAGCGAACTGGGATGTAGATAAAAATAATGAGGACATGAGGAGGGAAATGGATAGTGCGTTTGGAGTCTCCAATGAGAGAAGAAGGAGATAGACGCACATGGAACAGGATTCACGATAGTGTATGCATGATTTTAGCATGGGAATGGCATATCGTTGAACACTGATACTGTATCAAAGTAGCATGGTATCAAGTAGTGGATGCGTACTAAGGCCTGAAAAACAGTGTTTATTTCTCACAAGACAAAAGCAAAGACAAGGAAGGATGACCGTTGGCAGAGGTAGGTATAACGAGGCGCAGTTTGCCAAATAAAAAATTCTTAGGATCATGGAAGCAAAAGAGAAAATAAGTAACTTGCCAAGCCTCCCCTGAGCAACCTCGCTTAATTTCTAAGCGAAGTTTAAAAACAAAGAAAGAGAAAGACGTAGAAAAAAGAAAACCAATATGTTAGATGTTAAAAACGGGTGCAAGGGGCGCGGTATTGGACATACTATTTGGGGCTATAGGGCTTGTACCTTAAATCCCCCTCTAACTGGCGGTACACACCGTGTACTTGACCTGAGTTATACCTAGCTACCCGCGATAAGAATCCATTGACAACCAGAGCATGAATGATGATGATGATGATATTTATTTTCGTCCTATGAAAACCTCCAGAAGGGTATGAGGAAGTGCTAAGCTAGCGCTTTATATACATGAATACGCCAGAAAACAGGTCGAAAGTTGGGCCTGGAGGGCCTAGTAGGTAGGTGACTGCTTAGAAAAAAACAGAGCATAAAGCATGAGTGCTATGTCTGTTTATGGAGGAGGCATGAACTTTGCTTTGATGTTATACCGTCACCTATAACACCATACCTGAGTACCTTAAGTGTTTAGACATTGATTTTAGGCGATAGGCCAACACATTGGGACGGTATGTTCCTTGGTCGGTTGATGAATTAATGTGTCTCTTATATTATCTTCCAGGTACCTTTCCTTTACCGACTGGCACAATATATGAGGCGCAATGCATATACAAAAGTAGGATCAGATGCATGTGCGACGCACATCTCCTGTCGTCGACTGTATCGTACGATTAACAATGTCGTTACCCGGAGAACTCCTTCCCACCCAGATGGTTGTATCTGCTTCTACTTCATGTACCAAGATTCTCCGCAGCAGGATAAGCGGCATAGATATGGGAGTTAACTCTGGGCCGGTAGACTGTGAACAATGATTCGGCTTCTGCATCGCTGTGTTGCGCTCTAATCCCTATCCTATTATCGTCGCCAACATTTTACTTGGCGAAATCTCGAGGGTACCTTACTGATTATGACCAAGCCCAAGCTACTCGATCATTACTGTCTGAGATTACTGTAAAAGACTGGATGTGACTCAATACATATCTTGAACAAGAGGCCCTCTCCCTAAGTCACTTCACAGCACCAACTTGACTGTCAAGAAAACACCTCGGCTTGACACCATGATCTGAAACCATGATCTGAATATCCTCATCCTAGAGTCAGCAAGACAAGCAACGAGTCTAGTATGACCTTCTCTTCCTCTACCTTCGCATCCATGATACTAGAAATCACTTCTCACGCATCACTACCACGTTTCTCGGTCAAAGTGAACTTAACTTACTGTGTCTTCTGGCCGTCTCCACAAGAAAGCAAAACTACACTGGTGGGAACTCGCTGATACCAATGGTCAACAGGCCTATGGTCTCGTAAATCTCCCCATCTCCATCTCCAAGCCCCTTTCCCCCCCCCCCCCCACCATCCCTGGTTTCCCGCTCTTTGTGCGTAGCATACATACATTCAACTCTAGTGACAGCACCAATATATTGAATACATCTTGAGAAGCAGATATCGTTTAACTCTCCCACTTCCAGGCCCGCCGCAAAGGAGAGAAGAATGCAAAGAAATTCAGCCTCACTTTCCACGAAGACCAAACAACAGATCACCTCTGGTCCTCGACCGACTCGCTCCCAAAGCTCGACGACCCCTGCCAAAGGGTATCACGAAGCTCGACAACCAGCGCAAGACCAAGGAGGTGAAGGCGCTGGAAAAGATGGACAAGGATATCGCGACGGCCAAGGAGAAACTGAAGAAGCTTTCGGAGAAGGCGAAGAAGGCTTATGAGAAGGGTGCGAAAAAGAAGTAGTGACAGGGTAGGGTGGGTAGATCAATGGCATGGTTTTCTTATCATGTGATGTGGTGTTTGGGATCTGGGATCTTAATCGTAAGGATTGTTGCGTAAAGCGAAGGATCCTAACTATTCGCACCCACGCCACGGTGTCGCTGAAGCCAGGTAATTCTAGAACGGCCCCACGCAAGTAGGTAGAAAACAACAGTGAAGTACCAGCACCGAGGGAAGTCTCTTCGAAATGCGAAGACCTTGAACGAGACATACTACCATTTTGTCAGATAGAATAATATTATGAAAAGACATTACCTAGGTTCCATCACAACATTTTGCTGAAAGTCAGGCTCACTGATGCCTCATCTCGCTTCACTCAATCTCAAAAACTTTATAAGATGCACAACTATCCCACCGCCATGCTCTCTCCTTCTCCTTCGTCTCCTTCAATTCAACATCAAAATCTAAGCTACGATGCTGAATACTCAAGCTCTCAAGCTCTCATGCCTCAAACCACCTTCGCAAGGCCACCGCTTGAACGCTTTGGATCATGGCATACCTCAGTCGCAACTCAATCGCCTGTCTTGTACCACCCAATCACTCTATAACGAAGGGCATTGCGTGAGAATTCTCGCTCCTCCTAAGCAACTCGGCCGCCGGCGCCAACAACCAGCAAGATGAAACTAATTCCTTGACACCGATTAATTAACGCCGCCGCTAACAACCAGCAAGTGAATACTGCTCCTGTGACCGACGAAGATGGTGAGTTTAAGGGTGATGGTTGCGACAGTGATCAACAATAAGTGAACTTCTTATACTCTCATTTTGAGAAGGACTATACATATCCTAACCTACCAATGCTAACAGCATGTGTCATACATCCTTCGTAAGACCCTACTGGTGGTAAGATATGCCAATCGTGAGTAGACAAGACCTGTAACATGAAATGAATGCCCAATCACCCCCCCCCCCCCACCCCCCCAGTACTTCCATCTCCATATACAACGGAATCACAAAAAAACACCCTCGCTATCCTCACTTCCCCCAGCACTAGCACTGGTAATACGTCTCCTTCTCGAGCTCAGAAACATGTCAACCATCCTCTTACTTCCCATATGCTCAACATCCACGACCTGAGCACCGCCATCGACACCCCAACAATCATGTCCTAGGATCCCACTTCCTGTGATACCATAGATATCTTCCTCTCGACCGGGACTCGTTCGCCACTCAGCACCAGGTGTACGAGGTCTGGAGATCGAGCGGACGCTTGCTGGCCTGGGTCTCTCGCGTGCAGAAGCAGGAGTGTTGGCTGCGCTTTTGTTTTTCTTTACGAGTTTGGAAGTGCGAGTGGAGCCGACTGCATTCATGCTCCGAACACTTCGCAAAGTCATGTTTGATGGGTCACGATTGTGAGGTGTCAGGTGCTTACCGCTCATAGTTGAGGTCTTAGCAGCTGAGAGGGGTGATTTGCCTCGTCCAGGTACGACAACATTATTGGAGTGTGGTGACTTTGGCTCAATCTTTGGGACAAGGCGAAGAGTCGAACGGCCAGGAATCGGTGGTGGAGGTGGGATGGGAGGAATGTTCTCATTGTTGAGCATGGTGTTCTCGTTATTGAGCATCGCGTTCTCGACGAGAGAAACAGTCGATCGTTTCTTAAGAATCGGTTTAAGGACTGGAATGCTTTGAGTGTTGAGATGTGGGATGTTCTGCTGGATGACACCGAGCGGTTGTTTATTCGCCATACTGTCTAGGCTGGAATTTCTAACACTACCAACAGGCCTGCGTACAAGCTGACTGGCTCCACTGACATGTCTCGACGACGCAGTCGTATTTTGCATCTTTTCAAGTGCTTCTTCAGCAGTATTGACCTTCTGCATCTCTTCAAGCATCTCTTCAGCATCCTTGATCGTCTTGTCGACTTCCATCTGGGAAGACGGATTGATTTGAGCTTCTTCACGGACGTGTCTTCCTCGAAAAGAATTTGACAGGGATGGCATGGCATAGTTGACATAAGACACTGCTGGACCCATGTTATCCTTGCCTCGTTCCAGCTTTGAGACTTCTGAAGACATCCACATCTTCCATTCTTGTGATCCAGCAGAAGCAGTGTTGCGGTGACCCTCTGTTTTGGGAGCTGCCGACTTATATACTGCGCTGTTCAAGATTGTGATATTTCCAGATTTTGGCGTGTATACCCTCACCTGTTGCGTGGGCATAGCTTGCGGTGGTATTGTGAAGATGGCATCTGGAAGCTAGAACATTTTAGCGTGATTATGGTGGCAGCCAATCTGGGTGGGTTGGTGGAACTTACAGGTGATCTCATGCCAGTAGTCCTAGAGTAGATGCTTTCGGAGTATGCAACTGCAGAACCATTGTCACTTCTTGCATCATAAGCCATCGAATTCGAAAGCATGCGAGGTGGAAGGTGCTTTGGAGACCCATCACCTGTTACGTGCTGTCCTTCTGGAGCCTCATGCTGCTGAGAGTTGCGCAGAGCCATGGCACGGCGGAATGGACTTGGTGTTCGTCCTATAGTGAAGGCTTCGGTTCCACCAAAGAATGCGCTCCTCGAATCACGAACTTCGAGTGCCGGTTTGTTTGTCATGATTGATTGTCTGACAGTTGTTGAAAAGTCTTCAGGGATTCTATGGAATGAGTCTTTCGTAGTACTCGAATTGAATGATTGGTTGCGTTGGTTGATGCTGAACTCTTGCACCTGATGTTGCTCGCCTTGTGCGGGTGAGAATACATCATCTTCACTGCTTGCTGGTGCATCACGAAGAGGCTCCGCTTGAATCCAATGATGACGTCTGCAATAATATTAGTAAAAGCATCATGACATTTATCTTCAACAATGTTCGATCATCTCATCCAGCCTGAGACAATCAACACAGATTCCGACTTACTCATCTTTGTTGCCTTCGACATGTCTGATAGTTGCTGGAGTAATACTGTTGGCCAGACTCTCGACACTTCCCATCCGAAAAGCTTCTACATTCGTGCGAGTATCCTCCAAACGTTTCATCAAGGCGGAGTACACTCTCGCACTGTCCACAGCTCCCTGGTCTTGAGGGTGTGAAGCATGTCCTCTGCTCTGTTTTTGAGCCGCTGCATACGCCTGTGCTCTGGGACGATGAAATAGGTTCTTCGAGGTATGAGTTCCGTTTTCGTTGATAACTGAAAGACGCTGAAGTTCTCGCTCACGCTCGCGCTCTCTTTCCATGGCCTGGTGACCTTGTGTCTGGCTATTCTGCGATAAGTTAATCATGAGTTAAATGTCTCAATGGCTCTCAGACAACTAAACCAACCCAAATTCACTTACAATCGTGGGTACGACGCTGGATTGGTTCCAGCTGGTGACACGCGACTTCTCACTTCCTGCGATACTACCAGTTTGTGATCTTAGAGTTTGATTGGACGTCGCGTGTAAAGATCCCGTCCGTGTAGCTATGTTTAGGAGCGTTGCTTCTCCAGGATAAACAATCTCCGTGACATCATGAACGAAGCTCAAATCAGGATTTGGACCTCGATTATGTGAAGCAACAACTTGCTGAGCCGGAATTTCGACATCCTTGTGTCGAGTGAAGACTTTTTTGAATCTGTTTCTCATACCCCGGGAGAGTTTTCGAGCCTTATCCTTCAGCCCAAGCTCCTTGATGGACTTGAGGGAAGGGACTCGTTTGAGAACCTGCTATGAATTAGTAACGATTTCATTGTTTCAAAGACTCTGAGATTCAAAATGCTTCCAAATTCACATACTGGGGCTGGAGCACTTTTGCTGCTGGAACTTCGGACAGATTTACGAAATTCCCTTTCGTTTTCCTGTCTTTGCGTTTTGGAGCGAAAGAGAAAGGACGGCTGCTCTCGCAGCCTCTGCTGGGTGGACTCGTAAAAGAATTTGTCTCGAGCCTGCTGTACCGCAGCCTCATTCCGTTTCCGATCACGACCACCTCGGAGAAAGCTCATTGACTTGGGCGCTCTGAGTCGAAAAGATGGAGATGCACGGGGGGTTAGAGCTTCTGAAACGTTCACGGATCTTCCAGGGCTTTCCATCGTTGTATATATGCTTGCTGTCTTGATCGGTCCATAAGACATAGACTTAGACTTTCGAATATGTCGATATGAGGAAGGCTGTGATGCGATATCGTCCTCATTGGTATAGTACTCGTTGTATGCAGTAGACGCCGCCATATAGCTTGAACCCATGCCAGAAGCCTTTCCCAAGGATGAAGATCGACTAGGTGGTTGGTAGGCAGCTGGGACTGGTGCATTAGTCGTCACTGCCATTGGAAAACGCGTAGTATTTGGTGTCCTTGGCTCGACGGATAATCGTGAAGGTCTGCTGCCTGCAAGAGATGGTGCACATCCTGCCCCAGCTTCTTCGCGAGGACGTACGAAGCGGACGCTCTGTGAGTGTCGTAGGGGAGGCTTGTCACCTTGTGTCGGGACCTGTAACGTCTGCCGTGCTTGACTCACCGTGGTATCAGTCCTGGAAATACTCGGTCTGCCAGCATCGCCACTCTGTCGCTCCTGGCCGCGTGAGAAAGCAAGTGACGCGGCCATATGTGCATCACGCCGGGCGATGGCAGCATCAATTGACTGATGCTGAGAGTGAACTGAAGATGTTGACTTGCGGCGATCGACACCTAGTCGAGTAGTACTGTTCCTATGCTGCATTGCAGACTTTGAGGCGTGCTTGAAGAGAACTACACCGCTGGGGTTTGCATGTATATTGTATCGAGAATAAAGTAATGGGAATGAAAACTTGTAGCACTGCGATACAGCTGTTGAGGTTCGCCGTAGCATGCAATGATTAACCAAAAGTTGACTCGATGTAAGAGAGAAGTTAGAGCTTCCACTTGAAGAATTTAAGAGGAAAGGACATCGTGAACTTTTGAGGAAGGAACCAGCAGCATACCTTCCTGTTGAAATGACAGCAAGATAGAAATCCAATAAAGTTTCACAACGAAGAAGATACCGTAATCGCACACCAGAACCCATGAGCTCCGGGGTCTTGTTGTTCAAATACACTGAATAATGGGAAGGTTAGGGTCGATAAGGACCTACCTGGTCCTTTTCGTCTGCGATTTTCAGGTTCACGGAAAAAGCAACTTGTCCAGTCGGAAAGGAGGAGCATAATTTATGGTATGATTCTATTGTCGTACAAACAATGAAAAAGCAGTGATCCGACGACCCAAGGAAAAACAGGCGAACCCGTAGTCAAACTGTGTAAATGCATACAAGCCCATGAGAGCCCAAACCCAAACCCATCCGGTGATCATGCATATAATCAAAAAAAATTCACAACTGCAACATTAACCTAAGAACTAAGCTCCTCGAAAAACTCCTTGATCTCCTCAGAAATCTTCTGAGAGAATTTTTCGGTCTTGGAAGCAACCGACTTGGCCTCGCTGACAACCTCACCAGAGACGACGTTCAAATCATCCTTGATAGCCTTCTCCAGCAGCTCGATGCTGGCTGGGAGCTTGGAAGCCATGGTAACAGGCTTCTTGACGGTGTAAGAGCCAGCCGTGATGATTGAGGAGTAATTAGAAGATCCACCACCGTTCCAGATGAGAACGTTCTCAGTGTTGTCTGGGACATCAGAGAGGGCGCCCTTAGTGCCGATAGAGATGATTTGCTCCTTAAGCTTCTTTGGGGTGATCTCGGCAACAGCGTAAGCTGAGTCGGAAGATGGCTGAAGAGACAGGTAGTAGGCCAAAAGACCAGCGACGTGTGGAGAAGCCATGGAAGTACCAGAGATGGTGTTGACGGCGTATTTGGAGCCGATCCAGGTGGACAGAATGTTCAATCCTGGTGCAAAGATATCGTTGCAAGTTCCGTAATTGGAGAAGTATGCGCGAGAGTCATCAAGAGCAGAAGCACCGACGGTGATAGAATTCTTGGATGCAGCTGGGGAGTAGTTGCAGGAATCAGCGTTATCGTTACCGGCGGCGACAGCAAAGTGAATACCAGCATCGACAGCACCATCAACGGCACGGTCGAGAGCTGGGGATTTGCTACCTCCGAGAGACATGTTGGCGGCAGATCCTTTGAAACCCTTCTTTCCCTTCTTGGCCTTCTCGACGTGAGCGTTGGCAGCCCATTCGACACCCTTTACGACATCTGCCATGGTTCCTGAACCGTTGGACTTGAGAACCTTGACAGCGTAGACATTGGCCTTCTTAGCAACACCGTACTTCTTTCCGGCAACGGTACCAGAGCAGTGAGTTCCATGTCCGTTTCCATCCTCATCAGCATCATTGGCTGGGATAGTCTTTCCCCAGTGTGCACGACCATCGAAATCAACGTGATCAACGTTGGTTCCGGTGTCGATGACGTAAACATCAACTCCCTCACCAGCATCTGCAGCGTACAGGTACTTGTTGAAGTCGCTGAAAGTCAAGGAATCACGATGAGAGATACGGGCGAGACCCCACGGGGCGTTCTTCTCGAGCTCACCGGCATCATCACCAAGGGTTTGGACTACAGAGTCCTTCTCAATGAAGTCAACCTGTTGTAGGTATTAGCAAAGAGCTTGGAAATTACAGTGTGCAGGGCGGATGGTTATTGCACAGAAGCATTCGTTAATACAATCAGAATGGATCATGAGGGGACGACCGCAATCTATCACGTGTTGAACAGCTTGCAGGTCCGGCTGAGTCCAAGCTGAAGATGGGGGGGAGGCTGGATGCACTCTTACATCTGGATGTCTCCGGACCTGCTCGATCACCGAGTCATCAAAATGTCCCGAGTATCCTAACAGGTTTCCCGCAATGTTATATGTGTGTTTGAGACCGGCAAAGATGTCGATAGTAATGCCGTCTGAGGATCTCTTTCGTAGCTCGGTGCGGTAGTTCTCGCTTTCGGAGTGAGCGCCTTGTACCCAGAGGTGGTGGTCTGCAGCGACAGTCTCAGTAACGTGCTTCTTAAAGACAACCTGTAGATGATGTTAGCTATCTGTTGTTGTAATGCCAAGCTCGAGCTTGTTGATGCGTCATAGGCAGCAGAGGTGTAACCATTGCAGATGAACTTACAATGTATGAATCTGCAATCTCTTGAGCATTCGCAGATGAGAGTATAGGGGCAGCTCCCTCGTGGATGGTCTCGGTGCTGAAGCTGTTGGTTGGTGCTGATGACGCCAGCAGTGGCAAGAGAGAGAGTCCGATAAGCCCACGCATGACGGATAGTCTACCTGCTATGATAGGAATTTATAATGCGAGAAGGATTTGATCTAATACAATCAAACCGTTATAGTCTTTTTGTGTAGATAGTGTTGGTTGGTATATGGGGATCGGAGATGGGAGATTGGATATGGGAGATGGCAGATGGGGAGGATGAATGTGGAAGGATGACGGGGAAGCAGCAGCAGCTGTTATGAAGCTCGGTTGGGGCCCTGTGATGCTAGCGCTGAGTATCTTGGTTGGCTGGGGACTGGTCTCTCTATAGAAAGGGCTTAGTGTGAATCTCACGACCAAAACCGGATAACGATAAGGTAAGGTGCCATTGAGTAGGGACATATCACCCATTCAACCCCCCAGGCTCCAGTTATCAGTCCGAACCATTCGCAGGATTAATTCTTTGTATGAGCCTTTGCAAAAAATACAATGCAAGTAGGTATATCTTCATGTCCGTTCATGCAGAAGTCAAGACCGTCCAGCCATCGGAATCTCTACAAACAAAGACCTTCCACTTTCATTACCTATCAAACGCTGAACGCGAGCCCGATTTATCTGCAGCAAGTGTGCCCACCATAGCTACGAATCGTGTCTAGCACGAATTTACAGGTACAAGTACAGGCTGCTCGAGCTGGTCCGACAGGTACTGCGGCGGCTTTCTGGCTGTGATCGCGTGAGCCGTTGGTGACTGGATGCGGCTTGACATCTGAATCCCACGGACAGCTTGCCACAGGCCAGGAGAAGTCACGGGTAAGACCTCGTCTCTGGCTAGGTACTCTATTATACATGCACTGGTATTGGACACTCACTCATTCTGGATCAGTCAAGCCTCTATTGATCACAGATCCCGCATCGCCTGGATTCACGTGCAGAGATACTTTCACCTATGTATAAATCTTAACAAGATAAAGTGCCTAGGTAGGTTTGGTGTCTCGCCAATACCTAACCATAACCAGCAAAATGAGATAACTCCTGTTACCAGTGAAATTCTCAATGCCGCCGACAACGAACAAGCCCCCTTGCTCAGAAAACTCTACACGAGTGTGTGTTTTATTATGCGATCAATTGAAACAACCGGAAAGCTAAACACAAACCTTATGGCTGCGCTATACACTATATTCTGTATCAAAATGCTCCGTTTTGAACTTGAGGTTCCCCGATCCGACATCTGGATAAATATCTCTTCCCCTCTCGAAGGAACGTAACGATATCAAGATATTCCTAGATATAGAATAGCCAAGCACAAGCTTACGCCCACTACCGACATGTTCGATGTTACAAATAATGTAAGTATCAGTTTGATGGAAGGACCAACTACCTACAGGCAAAGCTCAACCCACAAGATGGAGGTAGGTTTTATCGCAAAACTGGAACCCATGCTACTGATACTAAGGTTCTCGGTATTTCGGGGTAACATTTTTACCAGGCCGGTCACTTCGGCATCCTCTCCTTTGGGCAAGTTATCATCCGCTGTGGTCGTCAATATATTGGATTGCCCTTCGTTATCGACAGCAGCGGTGTTTATGCAGTTTATGACGATTGAGGTTCTCGAAGGTTAAGTTCACACATATCAGCACGACCTTGAGTCATTTTTTTACGTTTCTGTATAGATGTGTATTCGATATGGCTGAAAGCATGGGCGGGCAAAACCCCAATAAGCAGATGAGACCGAAGACAAGCATACTGCGAGGTTGGTATACTGGGACATATACAGAAATTGCCAACACAAAGCAGGGCCATGTGGGTAAGAATCGATTTGAAAACGTCATCGCGGAGTTTGCGCCGAAGTTCGAGAACCTCAAACCGTTAGCTCGCGTGCTTCTATTCACTCTATTCCCAATCAAAGATGAAGATATATTCACGGGCACATTCCACGACCACGATATAATGTACGATGGATGATCACGGCGTTCAACAGGGCAATAGGCCTTCTGGGAAAAGAGAAGCAGGCAAATTCATAAAGAGACAAGGACTAGGAGTCGGGATTGTGGGCGTTTTTGTTGGCAGTTCTTTCTTTTCGTCTTGTTTTGCTTACAAGGGTCTGGGGAAAACTGTGCTATACAATGACACCAGGGATGTTTGTAAACGTGCGACTTATTGTATGATATACGAATTGCTTCACAGAAGAGCGTTACACCTCATGTCTGCTCTCGATGATAAACCCTGCATTTTCTTTGTGGTGTTCCACCCGAACATCTGATCCATCAATCCTCCTCGCTTTGAACACCGCTTCCCTCGATCCTATTTGCTGTCGCGATAGGATTGGCCCATAGAAAGATAAGGCCATTAGACAACAAGGGATAAGTAGGCAACAGAGTTTCCCGCCATTTTCCATAGAACCGCTAATAATTTTATACCTATCCTGCAGCTTCTTGATATGATTCTCCAAGAATTCGCTCTGGCGCTTGGCAGGCAACGGCTCAGAGATGATGGCTTCACCTTCCGTATCCGATATGGCATTTACGATGACGGGTGAGAGGATCTTCTCGAGCACACGCACGGTAAGTTGCTCAGTTCATACTGACAGGTGTCAACGGAGAGGTGCGCACCAAGAGCCGCTCATCCACCTGCGCAAGGAAGCCTACTCGCCTCTGGTCTGTACGATGTTCAAACGTGTGCGTATTGCAGGCTGTTGAGTCCTGCCTGGGAACTGGCGGAAGATCAACTTCTACGGCTTGCCCTCATTCTTAAAGGCCAGCGAGCGCTGCTCGTATATGGATTCCCATGGAACTTTCATCCTCGTATCCGAACAACCCAGCTCGTCCTCGCTCAAACATCCGTCACAGTCACCATCGCTGCCAAGTTCGGGATCGCTGTCGCTCAATCCAGTTTCATCGTCATCGCTACTCAACGGCTCACCCACCCACGCAATGTAGATTCCCCAGCATCAACAGCCTTGCTATTCTGGGGTCGGGTACGCGCCGCATCGACGTGGTCACGTCCTGCCTCCACGGTAATCGATGACGACGTATGCCGGCTGAAGCCACTCAAGAGGTACGAATGTTCCTCAATCGGCTTCATAGTGAAGTCGTCAATCTTCCCCGCGTGGCCGGTATTCGCGGTCAGTTGAGCCAGCTGGGTGAGAGAGACTCGTCCGTCACAACCGTCCCAGATCGTCGTCGTGAAGGAGTAGCAGTATGTGGAGTGCGATCAGAACGTGATCTCGGTCAGAATCGGTGGCGTAGCTTTGGATGTTGGGCTGGGGCTAGACGCGCTAGATGACATCCTTGTGTATCTATGCTTTGTGGCATAGAAGGCGCTGGCGAAGGCAATCGGTCCTTGGTAGTCGAGCTCGTAGCGACTCTTGTATGCTGGCCGAGAGGTTAATGTGACCTGAGGTATTGGGGATGGGGCTTGGAGAGAGGTCCGTGTTGGCGAGAAGAGCTCTGGTGAAGAGGGCGCCTGCGCTTCTTGCGTGTTGGGCCATCGTGAGATAAGGATAGCTGCTTCCGCTTAGCAGGACGTGGTCTCTTCTCATCATCCTCGGCCGAGTCGGTGCTGTTGAGCTCGTCGTCGCCATCACCACCGCTTCTGCTTCCTGCCTCATTATAACTCTGCTCTGAAGATGGGTCGAAGTTGGGAAGCGATTGCCGTCGGTTGGCCAGTCTTAGACCTCCACCAGCATTTCAGCCGTTACCACTGGTGCCACAACATTCATCTCTTGCTGCGGCCCCTCATCTTCATCCTCAATATTTCCTTTGTCTTCTCTTTCTCCAGCTCCACCTCTTGCTGCTCCCTCGCCCATTCATCAATAAGTAGAGTGTCGAGCACATGGCCAACTAGCTCGGGCTTGTTTCTCAGGGGCGTGCAGATCCCTGAACACCTCTATATCTATCTCGGATTGTCCTTGGGGCCTGACAGTTCACGCACGGCTCCGGTCATAGTGGCAGGTGGGATAATGCTGGGGAGCGATCATGGGCGGCGGTCGTATTGGTGCAAGGTGGCTACAGTGAAGCTTTCTCGCAAGCCGGCAGCAACCCCTTAGGGTTTCTCTGTCTTAACACAGCCTCAATTCTCAATTGGATCACACAGATCTTAGAAGCGGTAATATCATTTCGCACGATTTGGGGGAGTCAGGGTCTTTGGGGCGTGAGGGGGTAGGTCGAAGTTACGGGAGTATGGAACGAGCGATTTGAATGAGAGAGAACGATGTTGGGAAAGGTTTCCCCTGTTAGGAACGGGGTCGTGGGATCACAGTTGTCGTGGCCAGCGGAGTTGAAACATGGCTTTATTGTGCCGGTAGCCCACCAGATTTCTAGGGACTGCAGACACAGAAGGACAGTTGGTCACCGAGTCAGGGCCTTGTAATAAAGTCACAAACAGAGCCCTTCTGTCAACAGATATGTACATATGCGTAGATAGAAGCCAGACCGTTCAGTGGAGGAGGTCGCTGGTCACACAAGTGTGATGAAGGTAGACGCAGTTTTGGCAACGGGTGCCAAAGCTAGGCCATTCCGGCATAGCTCCAAACGGATGGCTTGAATTGTGTATGAATCAATCAATCAATCAGTCAATCAATCAATCTCTATTAAATTCACCCTTAGCACAATCGCAGCTGGATTCATGTGCTGGGGTCCAATTCACTCCCGTTCCTCCCTAGAACTCAAGTCTTGCAGAGTTCCCAAGCTTAATAGACCATGAGCCCAAAAGCAACAAACTGAAATTATGACTTGAATTATATCACATGACTTTTCTGAGGTGTTCAGGATGATCCACATCTAGACCCTGTCGTTGATTCAGTCACAGCCTTGTTGGAGCTTACCTTTAAGCTCAAAGGAATTCAACATACGACAGACCAACGCAATACCAAAAGCACTTGACTTTCTTCTGAACCAATTGCATATATATAAGACCTTGCATAAGTTCAGCAGCTTGAACTTCTGCCAATTCGTGAACCCACTGTTGTTACCAGGTGAATGCGTCAAATGTATGAAAGACAACCAGGCTGCCTGGGAAATCCAACTGTGTGAAAGGACCGTGTTCAGGGAGGAACAAGGAAACCTGCTCCCCTGGAAGAGGAGATAAGAGAGGAAGATGTCTTTGAATTCAAGAAGACACCGCTCTTCTACTGTGGCCTCAAATCCACTAGAGCAAACAAGAGTTACTGCTGAGCTCGGCCAATATCTCATTACTCTATCTGCTACACTTCGCACACGTTCTGGAAGCGTACACCCAAACATATCAAAGGTCATAAAAGATGTACAGTCAATACAACAGCTCCTGGTATCTTCTGCAGCGCCTCCGAGAACCAAAGACGACTTCCGTCATCTACATGGCTTCCAGGTCCTCATAGATACACTGCGAGCTTACTCTGGCTATTACCACCCAGGACGGACCCAAGAGGAAAAAACCAAGTTATTCAAGCTACTAGAGATCATACTAGGAGTGTTGGCACAAACCTTTAGAGAACACTATGGAAATAGGAGATATTTCAAGCGCAGAGTGGAAGGTGGCGGATGGTCAGCATTGGAGCAGACGATAGCCAGCATTGGAGTTGGTGGAAGCGAATCCGATTTCTGGAGCGAAGCACAACTGTTTGGGAAACTCCTAGCCTTTGCACTGGACGACAAGAGATTCGAAGCTCTTTGCAGCAATGCTGCTGAATTACACACTTCGATATCCAACACAGAGGATGCTGCTTCCAGTCAGGATGGTGATGAACTATCAGAAGCACTAAAAGGCAGTTACTTTACAAACAGTAATGCCGGAGCAGATTCTCTAGGTGGTGACGAAAAGGTCATATCATTGGTGAACGACAAACTTGGGGAGCTGCTTAAAGAGAGTGCTATGTTACCAAATGCCGAAATTGTTCCTGTCATCCTCGATTTCTGGAAGACCATAACCCGAGACGAGAACACGACCGTGAACCCAGCTGCGTTGGTAGTGATTCTTACACTCAACAAGATAACCTCCATTTCAAAGCACAATCTGCTCGCACTGCATTCTACTGGAGCTCTGTCTACACTTCTTCCACTTGCATTTGATACCGATACATTTCTGGACGATGCTGAACGGGCATGCGTTGAGATGCTATGCAAGTCTCTGATTTCTCTTGGAGTGAATGAGCTGGAAGATGCTCAATTTCTTATAAGCAATAATACCCCGGACACGGCTGGATTTCTTCTTCAAGCTATGAAGTCCTCAAATTCTCCATCTTATGTACAATTCGACCTGTCGCTTAATGGCTATGCATCAATAGAGCTGCCAAGTCTCGGCCGTCCTTTTCCTCCTACTTCTGGCGGCTACACATTTTCCGCCTGGATTTACATCGATCAATTTGATTCATCTTCTCACACAACCATATTTGGCGCGTTTGATTCCACACAAACATGTTTCGTTCTTGCATACCTCGAAATAGACACTCATAATTTCATCCTACAGACTTCAGTCACCTCTTCACGACCTAGTGTACGATTCAAGGCCGTCGCTTTCAAGGAGCACAGATGGTATCATATTGTCATCGCTCATCGACGACCAAAGACACTGTCGTCCAGTAAAGCCGTACTTTATGTGGATGGGGAATTTGCGGAGCAAGTCAAATGCGTGTACCCGTCGAACCCACCACTATCGAATCCGAGTACGGAGAACTTCGCTTCTTTTGCATCAACGTCGTCCAAGTCAAATCCAGTTCAGGCTTTTCTCGGGACACCGCAGGATCTGTCAGCTCGTCTGGGACCTGGAGTGATCTTCTCTCGTTGGTCGTTAGCTTCTGCACAGCTATTTGAGGACATCATCAGCGATGATTTGATAGCAGTCTATCATCGACTTGGTCCGCGCTACAACGGAAACTTCCAGGACTGTCTTGGTGCTTTTCAGACTTACGAAGCTTCGGCGGCATTGGGTATGCGTAATGACTTGATGCATCCGGGTAAGGATGAAAGCTCAGATATTATGACTGCTATCCGTGAGAAAGCTAGCAAATTGGTGCCGGAACATCGCATCCTTCTAAGCATTCTACCCACCGCTGTGATGGGTGACGATGATCGCCACAAGTCTCATGAATCACAGCTGCTGCGCGGGCTGAATCGTACCCCCTCAAACAACTTGTATCAGTTGACGCATAACACTGGGACAGCACTGGCGATCAACGTGGCAATACCCTCAGTCAATGAAGCCTTGACTAGAATTCACGGCTCTACTGTTCTGACTGGTAGCCCTGTCGTGGTTGTTCCACAATCAATGGACAACACGTTCTGGCGACTTGGTGGGTTCACCTCCATAGCTTTAAAGATGGTAGAAAACGCGAAGACCAAGGATGCTATCCTGTGTTCTGTAGAGACTCTATTTGCCAGCATCAGCAGTAGTTGGCGCAACAGTGAGGCCATCGAACGAGAATACGGCTACGCTATTCTGGGTGCTCTGCTTCGAGGTAAGTTAGGTGCTGGAACAGTTGTGGCCTCACGAGCTCATGGGCACGAGACTCCGTTGTCCGTTGATGACAGAGAGCAGCTCGGATTCCAGCTACTGAGTCTGGTGCTAGAGTTCGTTGGCTATAATCATGAACACCCCGAAGAGTCCTTCATTGTCAATCCGTTGGCATATCGTGTACTGCTGCTTACCGATTATGACATGTGGCGGAAAACTGCCCTGATCACTCAAAGACTGTATTACAAGCAATTTATTACCTTTGGTGTATCAAGCAAATTTCATCACTTCAATTCTAAGCGCTTATTTCGCATGCGTAGGTCTTATCTTCCATACCCCTGGCTGCATTCTAACAACTATTCAGGTATCGTCAAGAGGTTCTTGGATGCTCTCAAAGCTGAGATCTTCCCAAAAGACACGTTCCCAGATTTCATGGAAGCTTTCACAAGTCTAGTCAGGTGCAACATGTCCGCTGAAACCTTCCGTTCCCTGGCACTCTTCATCACATACGCCTATCACAGACCAACTACTCCTACTTCACGGCCCGCTCAGAAAGGACACGCTGCCACCTTGCCCAGCCGGCAAAGACCGCTTTCGGGAGGGCCTGTTCGACCAACAGTGCTGACGTTGTTCGATAGCAATGGGAAAGAAGTGATAGTAAACCCATTAATGTTGACCAAAAGACAGCTTGGAAACCGCGTTCTTGCTATGTACACAGACTTTCTGTGTGAGAAGAACAGCACGTTACACATCAAGAAGTTCGCCAGAACTGTTACCAACAAGGTATGTATCTCTGAGCATCTTGGAGACTTCGTCTAATCGTCAGCAGTGGCTTCTACATCTCTTGACGGAAGATGATCCCGAGGTCGTGTTCTACGGAACTAAGATACTGGCTCGACTGCTCATTATCCATGGCTCACAATACGTTTCAAAATTCGCTTCCAAGACGGGCGGTTTCTCCATCATGCGCCATCGACTGAGACGGTGGTGGGACATTGCGCCGCTGTGGCCTATTCTATTCAGTATCCTGTTTGCTCGTGACGTTGCAGATATCAACTTTGAAAGATCATTTGATCTTTTCAGCTTGTTGGAGACTTTCAGCAATTGTAAAGTCATATACCCTGGCATCCTACCGGTAATCACAGCGATGCTACAGCATGGATTGAAGGATGTCCTCCGAACTCAAGATGATCCAGACTCACCGCTTGCTGATCGTGGCAACGGCCAGAACATTAATGCTTCTAGTGCAGTTGATGCACGCCTTAGGTCTATGTCCTTGACCAAAGAGCTCGAATCACGACGTAAGTGAGCCGACTTGAAAAACAGACCAACTTACTAACAAACGCACAGAGACAAGCCAGCCGCGTAGTCATCGTCTTGGTGGCCAAGCATCTGTCTTACATACCGTGATTCGCTTCTTTGCAGACCTGCACGGAAAATCACAAGATTTCAGAGACTTTGCTCTCACGTCCGACTATCTGCGTCTGCTGCTAGCAGTTTTATTCCCAGTCATTGTCAGCACTGATTCTGTCAGCGCAGAAACAGAACTCAACTCTCGAGACTCGGCTCTGACATTCGAGGGCGACGATGTCATAATACGTCCGATAACACGTGTGTCGACTGTGCCCGCTCCGATAGTACGAACTTCCAATGTTGAGACCGAGCTTCCCCCGAGCCCTACCGAGCAGAGAGCTGTACCACTACGCCGCGGATCGTCTTTCGTTCTTTTGAGCAAGTCTTCCGGAAATAGCCCATCGTCTGCTCGACTCAACAGTATCATGTCTCCAAAGAAGAAGATTGCGACTCAGAAAATCAGCAACGCGCTGGTTGAAGGCCTGCTGGAGCTTGTGATCAATGTATTCATCGATCAAGTCACAGTCCGAAAAGAATTCCCAGGTTTTGCTTTGTTCCGGAAGGTTCCACCAGGGTTCCAAGAGCATCAAGCGTATTTCGAATCCTACATATTGCGGAACACTATCTCACAACTGAGCAACCACATCCAGCTTGATCAAAAGTCACTGCAAGAACCTAAGATTCTGCAGAATACAGCGCGGTTTGTGAACCACATAGGGGAGGCCGTATTCGAAGGCTGGTTCTTGGGAGGCGCAGAGCCACTCCTGGACTTCATTGGTACTCTGTTGGAGTACTTGCAGCGAACAGAAATTGCGAGTATCAAGGGCGTACGACTTTGCAGTCAGGCTATAGCCTCGCTCAAAACAGTGTTCTTGCGTATAGTGCTGTTACGGCTGTCAGAACTTGATAGCAAACTCGTACCTGAAAATGAGGTCGCCACATTCATGGACAAACTCATGTACTGGCAGACCGTTTTCCTGTCGTCCGACAACGATGATGAGGATGCATTGAAGCTTATATGCTATCAGCTGTATCTGAAGCTAGTTGATCCGAGACAGAAAGCCAGACTCACAGCAGCGAACCTCTGGCGAATTATGCTTGTGCAGAAGCCGGACGAAACCTCGATAATGCTTCACCATACGATGCCAACTGAGTATGCATACCTCAGCTCTGGCTTCAAGAAGTTGATGGGCATGGACAACGAGGCTTTTGTAGCATGGGTAGATGAACACCGAGTCGAGCTGGATTCGCTGTTTTTCGGAGCCATGTCCAGGACTTGGGAAGAGTTTGTGAATGCAGAGAATGTCAAAACAGAAGATACTGCTAAGACCCGTGTTGCAAAACGACGAGAAAAATTGAAGCAGTGGCAGACCGAGGAGAGGAACGACGAAGATATCCGTTTTCGACATGATATCGCATCATCGTTGTGGATGAAGAATATCTACAACTCGGAGCATCTGAAACACCAGCGCTCGCAACAAGATCAGCAAGACAACTTTGCATTTCTGGCTTCGACTTTCTCGAAGATGGATCGCGAGCTTAAGAGACCATGTGCTGTCTTTGAAGACAGTAAGCCCATCAAATGGAAACTTGATCGAACAGAAGGGCGCAATCGCATCCGTCAACGCATGATACCAGATAGAGCAGCTCCATTGTATGACTATCAGCCGAAACGCAGAGCCGCAGATGCATTGACTGGACTGCCTCCCAAAACGGTAAAAAAACTTCTGGACGTGCCTACTCCGGTTATAGAAACTGTTTCCTCGCCAGGTGGGCTGGCGCCTCCGACACCCATTAGTGGTCCAGAAGAGGGGACTCATACACCAGAAGGAGGACCAGATGGTTCGGCCGAGACAGTCATTACGGAAGAAGACTTCGAGCTCGTGGACGATCCTAATGATCCCCCCGATGATGCGTACGAAGACAAGAATCGGAAGGTCATGAGAAGTCTTCAGCGTGGTGATCAAGTCCAGTTTGTCTTTAACATCTCTCGAGTAATTGGTCTCGAAGCTGTTGAGGGATTGTTGATCATAGGCAAAGATTCTTTGTATCTCATCGACAACGTCTTCCAGCGATCAGATGGCGAGATTCTCAATGTGGCACAGGCACCGAGTGAAGAGCGGGATCCATACTTACAACTAATCGCTGGCCAGAAGACTACTGAGAAGCGGGCACCACCAGCGCGAACAGAACAAGAGTCGAGAAGCTGGAAGTGGAGTGATGTGATCAGCATGTCTAAGCGAAGATTCTTGTTCAGAGATGTCGCTGTTGAAGTCTTTTTCACTGATGGGCGGAGCTATCTCATGACCGCTATTTCACCAACATTACGGGATGATTTGTGTAACAAGCTCTCTTCCAAGGCACCACACTCAAGTGGACAGAACAACTTGGCAAATCCAGAGCACGACTGGCGACTAGAGGCCCTCAAGGTAGCAGAAGAGTCTCCATCCACATTCGGCTCAAAGTTTGGCAATATATTCAACTCGTCAGCATGGAACCCAGCGATGAGGAGATGGGCGAAAGGAGAGCTTTCCAATTTCCACTACCTGATGTTGATCAACACTATGGCTGGACGAACATTCAATGACCTTACTCAGTACCCTGTCTTCCCATGGGTCCTAGCAGACTACACTAGCGAAGAGCTTGATCTCAACAACCCTGCCTCGTACCGCGATCTTTCAAAACCTATGGGCGCCCAGCACGCATCTCGTCAAGCAGAGTTCATCGAACGCTACAAGACTTTCGCCGATATGTCTGATCAGAACACTCCTGCTTTCCACTATGGCACTCACTACTCCTCTGCTATGATCGTTACCTCCTACCTCATTCGTCTGCAGCCATTCGTACAGTCCTACCTCCTCCTTCAAGGCGGCTCTTTTGACCATCCAGATCGTCTCTTCTTCAGCATCCAGAAAGCATGGGAGTCAGCAAGCAGAGATAACATGACCGATGTGCGAGAGCTAATCCCAGAATTCTTCTATTTGCCAGAATTTTTGACAAACAGCAATGGCTACAACTTTGGCACTCGCCAAGGTAACGGTGGGACAATCAACACTGTCGATCTCCCTCCATGGGCGAAACGCGACCCCAAGATTTTCATAGCAAAACATCGCGAAGCCCTCGAATCGCCTCATGTGAGCAAGCATCTTCATCAGTGGATCGATCTCGTCTTCGGCGCCAAGCAACGTGGTGACGCAGCTATCGAGGCAGTAAACGTATTCCATCACTTGTCTTATCACGGCGCGAAAGATCTCGACGCCATCGAAGATCCTGTCGAGCGCCTCGCGACCATCGGCATCATCCACAACTTCGGCCAAACACCGCACCAAGTCTTCTCCAAACCCCATCAAGCACGCGAAGAAGCAAAATACAAAGCTAAACGCCTTGACACCTCCGCTGAATCGCTCATACCCCTCCCCTTTCCCCTCCTCGAAGGCCACGAACGCGTGCAGTCGCTCGTCTATGCACCGAAGTTGGACAGACTTCTCTGCGCAACAGCATTCAAACTCAATATGCCACCCAACTACGACAAATATCTCGAATGGGGGTTCGCAGATAACAGTATCCGCTTCTTCCACAACGAGACTTCGTCGAACAACATGAAGAAACTCGCGGGCTTGTTTGAGAATCTGCATCAGGGACAGCTTAGCACGGCTATCTTTGCAAGCTCGAGTGTTTTGGTAACAGCGGGTGAAGATTGTGTGGTTTCTGCACACACGGTTACTGTCTCTTCAAGTTCTAGCTCGAAACAAGCAGTCGACCTGCAACCACGTGCCTCACTCTTCGGTCATAAAGCACCAGTTACTGTTCTCGCTGTAAGTAAATCTTTCAGCACGCTCCTGAGCGCAGATGCGAACGGGACAGTCATCCTCTGGGATCTAAACCGCTTCGAATTTGTACGCAAGCTCTGCACTGGGAGACCAGTAGAATGCGCACGGATCAACGATATCAGCGGCGATATCATGCTCTGTCGCGGTGGGAAGGTAGCATTGTATACACTGAACGGTGAATTTATCCTCGAACAAAACGTTTGTGCTGATCATGATGACTGGATCCTAAGCTGCGCGTTCTACGAAGGCTTAGGCAATGAGTGGCTTGAACGCAATCTTGTCTTTACCGGTCAATGTAGAGGAGTCGTCAACGTCTGGCAAAAAGTTGTGGCGAGCAAAGCGAGCTCAAAGCATAGAGCCTTGGACACTAAGGGTGGAAGAGATAAAGAAGGGGGAACATGGAAACTCGAACTCGTCAAACGTCTCGACCATACGGATCCAAAGAAAAACAGCGAAGATGGATGGAAGGGGAATGTAGAGGCGGGTATTAGTTGCGTAACGGCTATGCCGACGGGGGTGTATACGGGTGATGAGGAGGGGCGAGTTGTAAGTTTTGTCTTCTGATATTGATGAGATGGAAGCTAATATGTATAGTATGAATGGACGCTTATGCAAAGAGAGCGATAGATAGTATGATTTGAAGAGGAGGGAAGATGGAGCGTGTATATGCATGCACAAACATACAGACAAAATACAAGCCCATGAGACGCAACGACTTCGCCTACGAAAATAGGGAGACGAGTGACGATGCATAGCTGGCGTTTTGGGTCTACATGAAAGGGCGGAAGCAACGAACTAAGTTAGATACGAAGCAAAGCCAGTATTATTGTCTATAAAACATTAAGAACACTGTTCATGAAGTTTCCAAGGTGAGCTGAGTGTGATGGGATGGCTTCTCTTTGCAATTGGGGAGATGATGCATAGTTGGAGTCAAAGCCTTATACCAATGCTAAAGTGACGGTGAATATCGAAAGTCAAGACGTCGATGAATCGATGCCAAAGTCTTCCGCCGAAGATCGCACGTAGCCGACTCGGTTTTGGGATGAAGTGTGCTCCTGCGTGACGAGTATCTATTGGAGAAACGGTAGTGATGAAGCCAACGATAATAGCTTCGCTCAACGGCTTTCATCTCGCAACTGGATACTCAATTTCCCTCGTTTTCTGCATACACAAACACAAGAGCATCAGAGCATGAAACACAAAAACACCACCCCCTTCCCATCGCAGCTACGCGCCTAATGAGCCAATATCACTCTATATTGACATATCATCCATAAGTTGGTCCGAAGTGTATACCGCATCTCTCTCCCAGAGTTCACTATCAGGCTACAAATGCTACTGCCGTCTTGTTAGAAGTCGGTTGGTAGGTGAAGGCGTCATCCGCGTCACTGGGTCATGGAGGCGTAAAAGAGGACCTAGGTAGGGAATACATTAAATAATGAATGTTTTAAGCAGGATAGGCGTTACCGGTAGTATGACTGAGGGTCAGCTTCATTGCTACGCAGGAGGGAAGTGGGTAGAGGTAGTTATATTAACCTCAAGGTTCCCCCGATCCACATGGTATGAAATAGTTTGTTGATGCCTAGCACCGAGTCTCCCTTAGCCTAGTCCCAAGCTGGACTAGTGCGACTAACCAAGGAGTTCCATCTGTGAATCACGTGGCAACGTGACAGAGCGCAACTACCGTTCCAGCAAGGGAATGGCAATTAAGCCACGACAACAATATCTCCCTCTCCCTCTCCCTCTCCCTCTGCGTTTCAACAACAGTATTTTCATATCGTGATTCTGTTGTCGCGTTTCCAGCTCCCGCCTTTTCTTCCGCACATCTGGAATCGCAATCTAGCACGCATATTTATGGAGAGAGAGTATAGGTTTCCTCATCTGCATCCATTCGAAATGCCGGTATTGTTTGTTGACTATGCCACTCCAACTGGCTTGAAAGGGGTTTATATCCTACCGGGTCGCGCCTAGGGACGTAGTTTTATAAACGTTGAGATGATTTATGAGCGATAGCCCAGGGAGGAAGTGCTGTCGCTTCAAGGTGACTCCTCCCACGCTTTGTTCCCGGTGAGGATATGGAGAGGGAGGTATAAATACCCCATACCTGCAGGAAGTCGAGGGATGAAGATTGCAGAGGAGTTAGGTGCGGGACAGATTTGGCTGCTGATTGATGGAGCTCGAGAGTCGAGCTTTAGTAAGGCCAATAGATGGTGAGCCTCGTTGACGATGTTTCTGGCTGTTTGTATGGAACGAACGAAGTAAATCGTTGACGAAAGAGCTGATGATGACAGTGGTGAGGAAAGAAAGGTGACGACAGCGTACCGACAACAGTGGTGCGCATCTTGATATCTTTGAATTGCCTGAAGGCTACGTAGTGAGAACTTCAAGACTGCCTGTATGTTCCACACGATCTTCACCGTTGGCAATGGGGAAATGGCAAGAGGCCGCAAGAGACACCAGACAATGTGAACCTATCAGAATCATTTTTACCTTTATCTTTCTCAATTGCTCACTTGCTCACCATGCTCCTTCTCCCAGCTTCAAAGCCACGACCTCACACCAAAATTAATAGAAAAGCGAAAAAGAGGGTGAGGTAAGAAGACTTGTTGATTTTACATTGGGTATATGCAACCAAAACCTTTTGAAACAAAACAAGTAGGTATGTAGCACTATAGAACCGTGCCTGCAATCACATATGAGCGCCCAAAAGGAAGATCCACACGTAAGTATAGATGCTGGAATACGTACTGATGAGATGCCCGGGAACCAGTTGCTTGCATGCTATGCTTTCAGCTCGCTGTGCTATGCTCGCTGCACTCACTTCGTTGATATGACCGCTACGATTGCACGCGGCGCTCAAACAGGCTTATCACACCCAATCCTCCCCAGCAACTCCTTCCTATCACTCCTATCCCTGGGCAAACTGACCCCGCTGGCCGCCGCACCCTTCCGATACCGCGCCGCAGTGCTCGTCCTGCCCTTCAGACTTATCGCTTCCACGCCCACCTCCTCTTCATAAAACATCGGCTCACTCTCGTCCAGCTGGTCAATCATCTCGAGGATATGTTCGTCATTCACCTCATCATAGTCCTCTTCATCATCACTTCTGATATCGTCTGCATAATCGCCTCTTATCACTTTGATTGCCACTTTCACGATCATGGCGAACCACATTACAGTGATGCCTTGTAGGAAGAGGAGGGCGGAGAGGAAGCCCCATTTGATGCCGTCGTTCCAGCAGACCACGCCCTCGGGGTTCCGGAAGGGGTCGATGAGATAGGAGAAATTATTTGGCGGGGGAAAGGGCCCGGTGATGGCACCGTTCCGACCACGGTAGCAGCCATAGTTGATGACGTGCGGGATGTCAGCGTAGACGGAGTAGCAGATCATCAGGTAGGCGACATGGCGGAGAGCGACCCAAGTGACCATGAAGAAGCCGAAGATGTAGTCGCAGATGATGCCGAAGTTTAGGTATTTCATGCATTTCGCGATCTGTGCTTGCATTAGTTGTTGTCTCGTTATCTCTTCGGTTTCCAACTGCGGCGAAGGCAGTGGAGGAAGGGAAAGAGGAAATCCAAATCTTACAGCGAGAAGTATATCCAGCACATCCATAATGCACATAATCAGATTTGCAACTTTCAACTGATGATACCCATAGGCTGTAAATATCAATATAGTCGTTACAACGTGGTGAGTGAACATCTGCCAATGATCTTTCCGCCGAGCTTCGATATGGATGACTAGATATTGCTGGACCCAGAATGCGTATTGTACAAGTGTATACAGTTTCATGATGGAGGCCATCTCGCGGTTCGGCCAATCTGTCCAGAGTTCCTTGAGGTTGAGCCAGTATTCGGAACTATACATAATATACTGTTTCAATTGTCAGTCTCATCTCCTTTCCCTTCGGCGTGAGGCTTGTAGAATATGGATAGAGCATACCATGCCCAAAGGCCACACAAACGAAAGATACACCAACAGCCAAGCCTGCTCGCTGAATCTAGTCTGATCTCTCGTCGTCTTCACACCATACTTCTTCGCAAAGGGCGTGAGGACATAATCCATGACCGTCGCGCGCAGACCCGTAATGACCGTGATGCAGAAGAAGACCATAAATGCGTCATTCCAGCCGGAGCAGTACTCGCCCGTCGCTGCATTGTAATAGGACAGCTCGAAGAACTTGCGTGTGTGTCTGCGTGCGCGCGGGAAGCAAAGATGGGTGAGTGCAAGAAGCATGAGGAGATTTATAGAGAGACCTGTTCACATCCATTAACTTCGACTAATTCAATGTCCCTCGCAAAGTGGGGAAGGAGAGCAAACCAGTCTGATGTTCAGTGATCCATTCGCAGACGATTTCCATCGGCCCATCGTCTTTCCTCTTGTGCTTCCTCTTTATAACCATCGTAGGCGGAGCTAAAGCCTTCTCTCGCCTACTCTTCTCCCCCAGCTTCTGCTCGATCGCGCTCACATTGTTCCCATTCGAATGCAGGAACTCATGGGCTTCCTTGATCTGTTTCTCATGCTCATCTGCAAGGGGCGCTGGCGAATTCGAAGTCTCTGACATGGTTGGTGGTACGAATCGTGGAGCAGGCCTTCGCTATCCTTGGGTGCAGTATTTGAGAGTGTAGAAACGAAGGTTGGGAGCCAATTGAGGGCACTGAAGCTCTCAAGAGGTGGTGAAATGATGGTCGAGCTTTGGCTTCAGCATGGACTCAGGTCAGAATTACCTTAGCGAACGGACTGTTGAGAGTCAAGGCCCTCTGCTAGATTTTGGGTGGGACTTTTGGCTGCAGTCGCAGATCAAGAGAGTGGAGTGGATACAAAAAGCGGTGGACAGAGCAGCCGGATTGCACCAGATTGATTGCTAGCAAGTTTTCTCGCTTGAAGGGGCCAACAGCTAGCTTCTGTATCCAACAACAACTTTGATTACTTCGTTAGCTCGTAAAAGTAGAAGCATTGTAACTGTGCCGTTGTGCTGAAGGATCACGAGTACAGGTACAGCATACGAGCAGAGTATTCTTTCTCTAGGGGTTTCCCAGCATATTGCAATTAGGGTTCTTCTAGTAGCACTTTTTCGCGAATGTTTATAGTTCACACAGCGGCAATTGGCTGGATGTTTCGAGGCAGTACCTAAAACTTGGGGGCAGGCTAACCCGTTTCTTTGCGTTCAGGGGAAATGTATGGGCCTACCAATTGAAGAACTTTACACCTAAGGTTGACTTGCTACAAGGCACAGGAGAAGAGGAAGCAGGTCATAGGGAAGAGGTACGTTCGTTCTCATATCTACCAAAGACGCAGGGAAATCCATTGACAATTTCGTATAAATGCTCTTGTAAACTCTGTTTTCTCCCTAAAAGGCCAGATGACAACTCCATTCGAAATACATGGGCCTGTGACGAACAAACCGAGACTGATCACCTCTGCTTGTGCTGGAGATTGCAATGTAGTACAGAGCTTGGATAGCATTTACTGCTTCTCAGCAACAACCTCTTCGTAGGCCGGAGAATCCTCGTAGACGGGAGGAGCGCTCTGGTTGGCCAAAAGACTATCAAAGTCCTCTTTTCCTTCAGCTGCCTCAACCGAAAGAGTACGTTGGTTGCGACGGAAGAAGACGCGCCAGAGGAGTACGACGAATTGACCGATAATCATACCAACGAGGCTGGCTGTGATACCTATTGCAACGCCGAGGAAGATAGGAACCAAAACGTGGAAGACGAAACTGCGGAGGAAGCGAGCAAAGCTACCGTGACGGCGATGGCCATGTGCGTGTGCTCCCATGTGGTGTGGGCGTGAGCCGGCTCCGAATCCTGGGTGAGGAAGCATGTCAGGAACAGCGTCGGCGTGGCCTGGCCGTGGTTGGGCGTTGGGGACTGGGAAGATTGGGAAGATTGGGATTTTAGGGCGAGACTCCTTCTCGGCTCCCTTTACCTTTGCAAGACCTGCCTTTGCAGCGCATCCCTTCACAGTAGCCTTAGCCTTTTCAAACGTGGTGGTGATCATGGCGTTCCATTTGCAGAGGGTAGTTGTGCATTGTGTGTCTGGCTTCACGAGTTCAACGTCTCCAAACATGAGTTTTCCAATGGGTGTCTCAATGAGCTTGATGTTGATGGATGAGGTTGAGACAACCATTCCTGCAACTTGTACAACTTCAAAGTGAACATCCACGAGTCTGAGCGAATCCTCCTCTCCCTGTGCGTTGTTCTCTTCAGCGTGTGTGTTGACCTTGAGCATATATCCAAGTTCAGGATTGGCGGCAAGAATCTGCTCACCATCCCGTCTGAATAGGATTTGGCCTGCTTGCAAATTTTGGCTGAATGTCTCTGGGATGGATGGGTAAAGTTGGACTCCATTTAGCATGAGCTTGTCAGCACTGTTGTCATTTGTGTGCGAAAAGCCAAGCTTCAGGAGCAAAGCGTTAGGCACGTTCGTAGATACAGCCATGTGGCCGTCCTTGGTCTCGAAAGGAACTGGGCAACCTGGGCATCCAAGAACAACGAGCTTTGTGCCAGTAGCTATGGAAGCATCGTGAGCTCCTAGATCCCTGACGATATCGCTTTCGGCCTTGGAGATGGTGGGTGGTAAGAGGAAGGCGTTGGCAGCAGAGCCGCCGGTGGCAATGACGCTCGCGATCTGGGAGAAGCGCATCGTGAATGTAGGTACAGTAATAAAGTTCAAAGAAATGCCTCTATTGAGTTAGTGGTAGTAAAGGAGATATAGGCCAGCTAAGGTATGCGCTGGATTTGAAGTAGAGAAGTTGTTTGGTATTTGGGTGTTTGGTATTTGGGTGTTGATCGGACAGATAGGAGGAGGCTCAGCTATCCTTATCCTCCCAACAGTGGGTACAGGAACACGAGTGCGTGACAAAATTCGTGCTGCGCACTCTAGTTAGTCAGCAAATTGAAACTCCACCTCCTGCAGCGGATGATTAGTCATTCCAAACGAATCCCTGCAATCACTTTTGCTCCTCCTTTGATAGCTCGTAAACATCAGGTGACTCGGGTAATTCGGGTAAATAACGCATATCTCGGACCATGAGTAAGCATGTTGTAGACAGGGGACAGGTCTTGAAAATCCCAAACAATCACATCTTATTCAGTAACTATTGCTATTCATAGTTGCTTTTTCAAGTTTGTAGATGGAGTATAACTGTGAGTTTGCACTACAATCTGACCAAGAGCTGAACTTGTACAACGATGGCAGACAGCATAGTATGCACCATATGGATATCGAGATCTTCGGCGCTAGTGTACACTAGACGTCATTTTGGGAGGACAGCTTTGTTGGTTCAACCTCTAGAGAATCCTCTTCACAACAGACACTTCACTCAATACAAAAACACTTCTCCTTTATAACTCAATTTCTGATTATAGAAAGAAAAAATTCACAAGGAAGATCAAAAGCTCAGTTAATCACCAACTGATAGAAAACCCCCACAGCCCTCGACTTGAGTCCCGTTTCCCACGCATCAAATAATAAGGGGATCGTGTTCCTAACCTTAATATCTCCCAACATCCAACTCCTACTCCTACTCCTCACAATGTTCCGTCCAACCATCATCAGACAAGCAGTCCGAGTAGCACGCTCTCCCACATCCTCTACTGCAACCCGTTCTCTCCCCTCTCTCTCATCCCGAGCCATTCACTCTACTTGCATTTTGCGAGACAAAGTTGACGAGGACCACGACCAGCTTAAGGAAGGTCAATTTGCCCGTACCGATCCCAATGTCGAGCGTGAACACAACGAGGAGGATCTGCCCTCCAGCAGTCCCGCTCAAGGAAGAGGTGGTTTACATTTCAAGCGGACGCTGGCCAGTTTCTCTCTTGAGGGAAGAGTTGGAGTTGTCACTGGTGGTGCGAGAGGATTGGGATTGGTGATGAGCCAGGCGTTAGTAATCAGTGGTGCTGATGTTGCCATTGTTGATATGAACAGTACGTTTCTCTCCTGTCACTAAGCTACAGATAGGGTAGTGCTAACGGTGTGGTACAGAGGAAGAGGCAGATAAATCTGCTAAGCAGCTCGTCGAGTCATTCATGGCCGAAAACCCTGGTGCAGATAGGTACGTTCCCTTTTCCTTAGATTTGTAAAAACGAAGGAACTGAGCTGTGCTAATAACCTCTAGAATCCCCAAAGTCACAGCCCATTACGCCGACGTCTCGTCACAAGAATCCGTCGACGCCTCCATCGCCGAGATACTCTCCATGCACGGCAAGATTGACAACCTCGTCACATCGGCCGGCTTTACCGAGAACTTCGAGGCCATAAACTACCCCATCGACCGCGTGCGCAAGCTCTGGGGCGTCAACGTCGACGGTACCTGGCTATTCGCCAACGCTGTCGCTCGCCACCTGATGGGCCGCAAGGCTCCTGGATCGCTGGTGTTTATTGGTAGTATGAGCGGCGCTGTTGTCAATGTGCCGCAGCCCCAGGCCCCGTACAATGCGAGCAAGGCGGCGGTCAGACACATGGCGAGCAGTTTGGCGGTGGAGTGGGCACATGCGGGTATTAGGGTGAACTGCATCAGTCCGGGGTATATGCTGACTGCGTTGTAAGTTGTCCCGTTCCTTAATGAGCGCGGTCAGATTCTAATGAGAATAGGACGGCAAAGATCATGGTCGAAAACCCGGCACTGAACAAGCAATGGACATCTCTGATCCCACAAGGAAAGATGGGCCAGCCAGAAGACTTGATGGGCGCTGTCACGTTCTTATCTTCTGATGCGAGTGCCTATGTTACTGGCGCTGATCTCAGAGGTATGTTTCCCCCCCTCCCATCACTTCCCTCTTCTGCCAAGGAACTATCTGTCTCTCCCAATCTACTCCCACAGCACGAAACTAAGACACACAGTGGACGGTGGTTACACAACAACATAAACAGACCTCACGATGATACGAAGATTCAAGGAGCGCATGGAGCATATTTGATTCTGATTCTTAGAGCGTGTTTAGATTGCAGTCGCTTTTTAGCTTTTGTAGATAAGACTCATGAAGCCCATGAGCATGACCTGAAACCCGAAAGCAGACGAATTACATAATAATTTGCACACCTTCATATCCTGTACCGAATTCTGAGATTCTTGTACAGAAATTGCAAGGAAGAAAGGCAGGGTGAAAGCTGATGGGGAAGCGAAGGAATGGAAAGTCTTGTGAGGTGATACGACGGTGTTAGCTTTGAAATTGGGCTGAGGTGCCCGTAGAATGGCTGGATGGTCACGATCGTCTGTAACCACGATTGCTGGATTTGGTAGATTGGTGTTGGACTGGTACTGGGCAAATTTTCCAACACTGACATATGGGTGCAGACTTAGCCATCGTCGTCGCTAGAGCTAGCAGCCAAAATGCTAGAAGTAGCTTGCTCTCTCTTTTGGGTGATGGCGCAAGATGTCTACAGTGCGAGTGGTTCTCTGTAGAACAGGTGCTAGCTGCCATTTTGTTTAGTATCTAGTAGTACAGTTGCAGTATTCTGATCCAAGGACGAATGCCGCTCGCATCTTGGCGACTTCTTCCACATGCCATGGCTTCCCCCTCCCACATTGGCCTCGACCTCCACTTACCAGCCGTCTATCAACTTCAACCTACAGCAACATGTGCTCAGATATAGCGCATGACGCGGAGGGCTACAGGCTTGGCCGACTTTTCAATGCAGCAACCCAAGCCGTTGTGAACACATCCGCCAGCGTGGGGGACATCGTGAGAAAGTTTTTTTTTTTTTTTTTTGGGGGGGGGGGAGGAGGAGTCTGCTTTATATGTTATTATTTTCGGTCAGCTAATACGTCACTTGAGGCTCCAAGTCTCCAAGTCCAAAAGAGGTTGCTGGTAGTGGAGTTGTGGTGTTGTTGGAGATGGAAAGGATGTGGTGAGTTGGAGATGGGCTATCTATTTTACGGCTTAAAATGTGAGCTGTGGTCCCGAGTGGTGGGAATTATTAAATCAATCGGACTTCTAGATGTCATGTTTTGCTTGAAAAGCACCTTAGTGGCCGGTCTCAGATGACGAAGTCAGGACGTATGTAGCAAGTAGGTCCTCCACATACTGTGTAAGAGCTTGGTGTGATTTGATCGCAGACGTGCTAGAGTTCGGCACCGCAAGAAGCAGAAGCTGTCAGCGGTGATGACTGGCTGGCTTGATTTTATCGCATTTGTGCGCATGCACTTGGTTGTTGTTGGAGAGGTTCCCCGAAAGGCAAGGGAGACGTATCGTGTCACACGGAGTCCCAGGATCCGGGGTTGCCCATCAGTCAGTCGGAGGTAAGTTCTGGATCAGACTAAACCTTCATCCTACTCTTTTCGGTGAAACAGCACACTGCGAGAGATGAGTCTCTAGACTCGCAATTTGCAAGAAGTGCCGTTGACCGAAAGACCCGAGATCTTCTTCTGGTTGACTAAAGAACCAAGCGACACCCTCGTCCCTTTGCCTCCCGTAGATGCGGTCCGTAGGTTGATGTGAGCGAGCATCTGACTTCAAAACTTGGAGAAGGTATGCGTTGTGAACAGAAGAGGGGAAAACTAGGGGTGAGCATATGCTAGGTATGCTGGGTTGGAAAGCAGGAAGAGCAAAGATAGCGGAGATTCGTAGGAAGATATGCCCGACGTCAAGCTTCCAATGTTCATGCTTTGTATGGAAGCCATGCAATATGCAATGGACGATGCAAGCCTCGAATCTAGACCGTCCTCTCTAACTCGTTGATTTGGACATGGAAGCTTGCCGGATGGGTTGCGAGAGTCGATGCAACAACATTCGCTTGGTTGACAGCATCAGGCCACGACCGACAATCAGCGATATTGTTCCAAATGAAATGGTAGAATGGGATTGCCACTGACGCTCGTCGCCTTAATCCTGGTTGATGGTAACACAAGGCCGAATTACAGACGTCGGAATTGGAAGCTTGTAGAGTGCGATGCATCTGGACCCGTAGCCATTTTCTGCCTTCTTTGGTAGTGAGCCGTAGTAAGCTTGTGATGGTCAGGGGAGGACTGTTTAATCCTTGTACGCGCAGCTAATTCCACATGAGCTCGAACGTCGACCTAAAGATCTTGCTCTAAACTCCTGGACCCCGACGTGAAGAGTGCCCGTGAAAGGGTTTTTGTCCTCGGTAGGCCTGATGCCTGTTGCTGTGAAAAGCACAAAGGTTGCCAGCGCGGGACAAAAAGAAAGCATATTGGTTGCAATCAATTCGAATCCTGCCTGTTGATCTTTAGATTGGAACACAAGTCATCTTCATCGATTCCCAGCTGCTCATCCCCATTTCTCCGACTTGCCCCAACCACAGCGAGCGAGCTCTCGCCGTCGATAATTAGTCCAAATGACCCTTCTCTTTGGACCAGAGCCAACCGGATTGTAGCAATTGACGAAAGGCGTCTGTTTGGTCAGGTGGACACAGCCAGCTGACAGAGATTTTGGTGAACAAGGGAGACGACTGGTGAAAACCGCGCTCTTGGGTATCGACATCCACTCCGTCCTTTGGCATCTCCAGAACACAGGTTCACTGTGCAATTGTATGGTGCAATAGTCATTACTCGACATCTCCATAGGCACAATAATTTCGTCTTTGGCTGGAACCTGAAAGGAGACGATTGTGTATCGTCTGTGTCTTCTGTTTACCTAGGGAGCTTGTTGTTCCCCTTACCCAGGCACAGACTCTCTCTTCCTGTGGTGAAGTGGTCCGCTCTGGACATTGCTAGCTTAAGCTACCTAAGAAATCCCGAATTTCTTCACCCTCCAATTGGATTTGGTATGCCAGTCTTAACGACGACTACTGACTGCCGAAATACACTTCTAACCTTATTCTCTGCCTCTCGTGCAGTACAGTTCGTCGATACAAGTTGAGGAAAGTGCTTACCATCTAAGCAGGTACGAGCAAATCAGCTCCGCCACTACCACCTAGCTAGTACAGTCACGATCGTCCTTTTGCAGTTTCCCGCTGACCATTGGCCTAAAACCATTAGACATTGGCATGCTATCACGCGCCTCCCTTTTCATTCCTTTCGAACTTCTACCTGTCATTGTAGCCGAAGCCTCAAGACCTCTTAGCCACCTCGGCATATCTCGAAAACTATTCCTATACATTGCACTGGTCGAAGCCGAGCATTCTAAACATCCTTTCTCCATTGATGATACATAATGGTTCGGTTCTAAGTTTCATCTGCTCCCGAATGCCATATCCATGATACTTTTTGGATGTGATCGATTAAAGGCGATCTGTCGGAGCACTTCTCCCTGGGAGAAGAGCTGCTTCAGTCGGGTTGGTACACCCTGGCTACACAAGGAAGTGGGACAAGATGGTCGAAGAACGCCCCAACCTCCTACCTAAGGGTATCGTGTTGAACGCTCCAAATGTTGAGCAAAGCATTGAGAGGGAAGCTGGCGCACCGGTGGACGTGGCGGATATTGAACGCATGTGGAAAGGTATACTTGTAAATTCACTGCTACGTTCGAGGAATATGTCTAATGGCAAGCAGTCTACACCACTACTCAACGAAGACTACTTGACCCTACGGCCATACGGTTGGAGCATTTCTGGTGGCGCATATGGGGTAGCAGGAGCAGAGAACTGACTGCTCATACTATAGCTGATTTGTACGCACACGTATCACATGGGGAGACATTCATTCCACTGCGAGGTCCACCAAACCGTGATGAGAGCGGGGCTTCCAGACCGGTAAGAAGCTCTAGTAGTCTGCATATGTTGCTATGCTGAATCTTAGATTATAGAATATTCCCACAACTGGTACCGGTAGCCCGAGACCTGCCATGCCTCAAGGTGACAGTAGACCCAGAACGACTTCATCTATGGCTGCAGTCAAACTGCCTGCGGTCTCGCCACTACCTCCAATTCTTAAAAAGGCAGACGCTCCACCCCCAACTGGGCCACGACTATCTGTTGGCTTTGCCTCAATTTCGAACTCTGATGTCGAGGACGAGGCCAAGGATTCATCATCAACCAGCGCCATCTCACAGGCTGTCTTTGACTCTCCGGCCATTGATTCGCAAGTCGCCAAGGCAGATAAAAAAGGCAAGAAGAAGGCTTTGCCATTTGTGGCATCTAGAGGGAGTAAGAAAATACCGGTAATGGTTCGCCGCACTAGCTCGAAGTCTTCAACAGAGACAAGGGCCACTTTAGATACGACTGCAGATACCGACACATCTAAAGGCAAAGATAAAGCGATACTGTCCAGGTTTCAGGAGAACTTCTCATTCTCCCCAGATACCGTATTGACGAACCCGAATGCCTCTTCTACATTTAACGCTCGATCAAAGGCCGGGGAGTCTTCCAACAGATCAGGAGAAGGTTCCGGATACCCATCTAGGATGAATGTAGCGTCAAATGGGGATCCGGGTCCATCGACGCTGCGAAGCATGCCGAATGTTTCAACTGAAACGGCCGAAAAAGACCTCACGTTGGAAGATCTGGAAGAATTTGAAATGCAGAAAGCCATGTTGAAAGACTTTGAGCGGCAGAAGAAAGCCAAAGAGAAAGCCGATCAGCGAGCTCAAGCTACTGGAACAGGACTGTTTGCCGTTGATAACGATGATGACGTTGCAGTTTTGCCTCGCTCGAAATTTCCATTGAAGCCCAGTCACACTGCTGCGGAAGCCTCGGACAAAATCAAACAGCGGCGCTCGCCCAAGAGAGCTCTCCAGAAGCTCAATGTGCCAGATGACCCACCTGACAGAACTCTGGAGAAGCCAAAGAAGCCGGCAGAGAAAGCCAGATTGTTGAGTCAAAATGAAGCACCACACGAACTCGGCAAAGGCGATCATCGCAGACCACCAATTCCCAGCCAGCAAATAGTAGGTAAAGGCACGGCCAGCATCGGCGAGGACCTCCATGCGGCAACCGGTCAGGTTGGTCTCGGCAGCACAAGAGCACAGTCAGCAATTACCACGAGTAGGAGTCAGCCGCACACAATGGGAAACAAGGGAAAGAGCAAGGTTGATCCCATGTTCGCCAAACGCCCCGTCCCACCCTCAACCACCAACACCACAAGCGTGCTATCAGGAAGCATACCCGCCAACAGTATGGCACGCAGCAAAAGCCAACTCAGTCTCCTACTCGAGAAAGACCGCGTCGGACGCAGCGAGAATAAAGACAAGGAGAACAGCAAGAAAAGAGAAAAGGAATAAATAAAAACCACTAGAAGTTTGATAAGTTTGTATTATTAATAATATCAACAACACATCGGCGTTGGTAGGGCGGCAAAAGAGAATTATTTTTTAGGGAGCTTTTGTTTACCTGCTTTGCATGGCAGGCGCTATATGATTCCGAGATGAGATGGTAGAGGGACTTGGTGTTGTGTATAGAGCTTTGCATGGGATTGGCGTACATTGCTCGAAGCTATTGAGCTAGAACTGAGATGTCCATGTACATATCGTTTCAATCGTTCTCATCGTTCTCATCGTTCTTAACATTAACCTGTTCTTCCTACAATTCCAGTGGAAGCTGACTCCTCTGAGCAGAACTGTGCCCCCAGTGCAATTTGGATGGATCAAGAAATGTCCGCAGAGCATGCTGAGTTCTCGCTGAATTGTAGCTCTTCATAATGAATTGGGACTGGGAAGTAGGAAAGTAAGAGGGCAAGACTTCTTGTGGAACTGACATTATGTAGAATGGCCATTTCCATTGCTGTGCAGATTTTACCCGGTTCCTATGGATATTGCTATAGCCAGTTGCACAAATCATCTCTATCGCTTGTTCTCACTGAAAGTGAGGCGATGGCTCTCCAATAACTAGGCGCTGCCCAGAGGATCTCATTCCACGAGCTTTGGCTCTGGAGGACATCAATATACCCTTCGTCCCAACCACGAAGCCGGGCGATCCTATTCATATCTTCTTGCGCAGTAACCACCAGCGTAAGGCCGCGCCAGACGAGGCGTTAAAGTCAGCCTTGTGGGTTGCATAGTCAACACCTCCTGTGCCGAGCGTCACGGGTTTGAAGAGTGGATTTGCGGACCAGGCGGGAGGTGAATATTCAGTCATCACGTGCTGAGGAGGGGACACACAAATCTGTAGGTGCCGAAGCTTGGGCTGACTTTGGGAGTACAAGAACAATCGGGGTATCGAGATTCAATGGATGTTTCGAAGAAGTGCCTACATATGTACATCTCCAGAAGTCTGGGGAGTTAGGTAGATGATCAAGCGGAAGTGGTACGAGAGCAGCTTGATATACCCGTATGATTTACAGCCATCTTGCGTTGTTTTTGTATTAGAGTCCTATCATGACTAACAGTTGCCAACATCAGTCACTTTGTTTCAATTTCGTATTTGGAAGCACGAATTAGTATGCCAGGTTTGGTCCTATTTGGAAGCTGAGAGACGTCCATTAGAAAGCTGCAGCATTACTTTGGTCGTACGAGAAAAGACGAGTGTGCAATTGTACATCATATTTTAGCATAAGTTAGTTTCGCTATCTTCACAGCATAGGCGGTTGAGATTTGTTACATTCCTTCAACTAATTGTGATCAACAAGCATCCGCAAATGGAGCTGTGATATTTGTCACCACTGGGTATTCTCAAGGTCAAAGCTATCATGCACATGCATTGCTTTCTGTTCGAAGATCCCTGAGCTGTCATCAAGGTCACTGGAAAAGCTACTTTGGACGTTGTGGAAGGTGCCTGATCGTTGTATCTAGCTCTCGAGGGCAGACTTCCACAAGTTCCCTAATCTCAGATTCGAATTGGAACCTGCGAAGCCTCCATCCTCGGCTCAAGTATGTTAAGTTTAAAGAGTGCCTGCTGGAGTTTGAGAAAAAAATACGCACTATTACGCTGAGGATAATTAGCCCAAGCCGCGAGCTGGCTGAGCCACCTGCCATAGAGATGGCAGTATGGTGCAGACGTTGTCTCGTCCTTTGGCACGTGATGGACATTTGTTCACATTCCGTCTTACACAGAAAGTCTCACTGAAGGCCAGGCTTGTCAAACTCGTAACACAATAAGTTACTAGGCAACCGGCAAGGCTAGCTATATCGGTCTTCTCGTTGTGTAGTATCTCTCTGCAACCCATTGTGTTTCTTTGTATGCATTTGGTTGGCTAGAGTTCATATTTCCTAAACACACCCGTCATTGTTTATATCGTGTGCGTTGAGTCAGCTCGAGCAGCACCTCTAGTGTGCATCCTGTGGCCTCTTCTTAAATTACTGGTTCCTATGGCGAGCCGTGAATAGTTTAACGGCGGCTCACCAAACAAGCCTAGGAATAGGGGATCTGGACAAGATTCCAGACCTGATGTATCATAGTGTTCTCTAGTCGTGACATAGATATTGTGTTGAAAGCTCCTGTACAAACATTAGCATTTGCGGAAGTTGTGGTGTTAAAGACAAGAAGGCATACTCAGTCATGGTGACCTTCTTAAACTCGTCCCCTGCGGACTCTGCTCGCTTCTTGCACTCCCACAAAGATCATAGTCGTCCTTGACTTTGCTTCTCCACATCTTTCCTCTCAAGTAAGTTACCCTATTACTATCGCAAATAACATTCCCGTGGACTCCGAAGATATCATTTGCCTGATTCTCGTATGTGGCATATTCTGTGACAGCAACACGCACAAGAGGGCAACCGGCCAAACGAAATGATACCCAATGATATAGCGACTTATATGATGAGCTCAGCTTGCGTAGCTGGCTAATTGTGCGACGAGGCGCTATGGAAACATTTGCATATGCGATTTTTTTGCTGTTGTCGGGGCTTGGTTTCCCAGTCTTCGTGGTGGGATCTGACCATCGGCATTCCGGATGAAGTAGAGCAGTGTAGAGCAGCTCTGACAACTCTACGCCATCACGATCCAGGATAGACCACAGTGTGCTGAGCCCTGCTCTAGCACCACCATGTAGACACACGATTTCGAGTGGCTGGTCTTGGACTCGGATGGACTAGCGGCCAGATGCGCATGCAACCAAAGTGACCAATGGCGCATACTTTAGCTGGAACGAGTTAAATACCTATCGGGTGCAGAAAAGTCCGTCGCTTGGATGTAAGCGGTTTTGAAGAGGATCTGTCGAGTTACAGCTTCATTGTCCGTGGTAATGAACGAGGGTTGAATCCTGAATAAACGAAGAGAAGGACGGGTTGTCGTCGTCTTTGCCGTAGAGGGCGATTGCCTCCAAGTTTTGTTTGAAATCTTCGACCGATACAAGTTTCGCACCATGGTGAGCATCATCGAGAGTTGGAAGATGCGCTCGATATTTACAGTCTTAAATTCTCGCTGATTGCTGTTGCTACCCTGGATACTCCAGATTTTTCACTTGTTGGATCTCCAAAGAGCGTGGCCTTGTATTGAGCATGAGCCTTTTTCCTGGTTTCGTGTATTATGCAAGGCGGGTGGAAAGAGCCTGTTGGTGGGAATCAAACTACCCAAACTGTCGGCTTTTGAATACTGGAGAACGCCCCAAGAATCCCAGCATAACTTGTTCACTCTGGGATTATTCGCAAAAGGCTGGAGCCAATGCGTGAGCATGTGACACCATCCCAGAAGATCAACAAGGTTAATGCCAACAGCCTGCATCATTTACTCCATCATCTTTGTCTGCTATTGGTAGCTCTGGATGCCACGCGTAAGGGCATTCTTCTGTTGGATGTCCTGCCGTAGCTGTCTAACCAAACCTCTTTGAGCTTGCTGGGATTCATTATCGACTTGAGATTTCTTATTCACAGAAACATTACTTACCTCACTGAGCTCGCAAGCTGTGCTCAGGTCTGCTGAGAAGCCACTGTGTCTTTCAAAGAGGCAACGCTCTGCCTCTTCTGGCAGCGTTAGGATGGCAAGTTTCAGCATATCTATCTCGTGGTCTAGCTCAGTCAAGTACTCAGCCAGGCAGAAAAGGTTGCCAATGCCTAGTCATTGCAGGTCAGCTGAGTATTCACGCTTGTATTGGTAGCACTACCTTAAAGTTTCCAAAGCCATCCTTGCCAATATACACTGATTTTGGTCCCTGACAGTGACCGTGAAACCCGAATGGATCAGACTGTCCATGCCATCTGCAAAGACGTCGCATCCTGTAGTAGAATTGACGACGCTGGCCTTTGCTAGATGATGCCGCTCGAGATGATCAGTGGTACTGGGAGTTTTCACGGGATGACTAAGCTTCTGTTGACAACAGATTTCTTAAGAATCCAAATATTAATTTGGAGAGTTCCCTGTGGTCTTGGAGAAGAGACCACTCCACTCCACTGACAGTCATAAGACATCGTAGTCCTAGCTGCTCATTTCAGAGCTCAAAAGAAGCCGTGGTTGACCAGTGCCAATCTACATATGCTTCTTAAGGCACAGCTTGCAGCAATTCAGCATCACACCTTTTGCTTGAACGATTGTTAAGCTAGCCAACATGCCTTAGCCCTCAATGCTGATTTGCTCCATAGGTCAATCAAATACACCAGATCAGCATAAATCCTCGAGGATCAAAACAAGGTCGAGACCGTGTGAGAGGCCAAACCTCAAATAGCTCAAAAGGTGTGGTTTCTAAAATTCAATTAAGAAGTGCATAGGGAATCAGCATGCTGCGGATTCCCTCCCTACTTATGTACATACATAAGATGCACCAAACCTTCTAGAGAAGCTAGCTTCTGACAAATGCAAAGGAAATTGTAGAAAACTATAGAAAACTATAGAACCTCTAGTGGAGATAATACCACTGGCATTCTTTGCCTTGGCCCGAGCACCCAAATGGGTTCCAACCCTTACAGTCGCCTCTCCTTACAACTACTGATCGACGTTGGATGCATGCTTTCCTGCTCCTCTTCTTGGCCTGTATCACTATACGCATAGGGATTGAGTGTTGCTTGCAGTGTCGTTGCCAGAAAGGACAAAAAATTTCACTCGGCTCTCAAATACTCGTGCCGCTTAGATACCGCATGTTCAAGTTGAATCCCACGTTGAACGAGCGTCACACAATGCAGAAGACTCCCCTCAACATTTCAAAGTCATGATGTGGTGAATAATGATTGGTCATATCATGATTTTGACATAAACATGCCGTTATGTAGGTAGGTATATATAAATTCCTTCGTCTGGTAATCTCATCTGAAACAGCATCTCAGCTGAAAGTAGCCTCACTCCCAACGAATTTCTCTCTGGAAGCATCCAATGAGCTTTTCATACGCCTTTTGCTGAGTCTACGAAGGGCCGTAAGATGGCTTTGCGTGCTGAATTATATTTCCTGGACCAGATTCTTCCCCTGAAGACATAAAACGGTAAAGACCAGACTGTTGCTCATTGCTCTATTGGGATCAATGGAGGACAGAGAAGAGGACAAGAGTTTGACCTGTTGACTATCTGTACTTATCTCGTTTCCTGGAGGCTTCTTTTCAAACAATCTGAATGCTGAACACAAAGATGCTCGGAGGGTCGATCACTACCTTATGATCAAAGGCCCATGACTTTCATTTGGACAATGAAAGAGAATGAAGGCAGTAAGACTGGTTTGCTAATGAGTTTCACCACTGCCATTATCTGCAAAGGAGCGACATAGTTGGGTTGAACTGAAGCTCAAAATCACAGTTGTCTGGCAAGGATTCCCTAGAATCTTGATGGCGGGAACGGGTTCCTTGATAAAATTTGACCTATAAATGCCTATAGGAAAGCAATTCTCTGTCAAGCAGGATTCAGATGAGCTGAAGTTAGAGTCTTGGTTCACGGGCGAATTGAAAGGAAGTGTTCACAAATGGCTCTTTGACGTAATTCGTACTCAAGGAGATGCCGACTTGCTTGAAGGAGCTGAAAGACATCGGGACTTGGTTGGTTGACACGATGCAGGCTCTTCCAGAGATGCTGCAGAAGGAGCCAATGTTGAGACGAAGCAGTGATAAGCTTGTCGCGAAGTATGCAGCTATTTCAGTAAAGTAGGGCCATCGCTATCATCTTACTTACTTCGCAAGGTAGAATAAGGTACCTTGAAGTCTTCGTGGGAAGAGGACAACACCTCTCGGATTCAGTCTAGAGTTTCCTGGCAGCTTGAAAGCACTTTTCGCAATCTGCTCCGATCAGCGAAATCCACCTCCTTTCCGGCTCACAACGCAGTCGACTCTCAACTCTAAATGCCAACTGCCTCGAAAGAATTCAGTGAAATTGCCGTTCATAGATCAGCAGTACACCGATGTGTGAAGGGCCATTTTCGGTATCGAAATGTTCAGCACAGCTTGCACTTAGTAAACAGAAGCTCAGGTGGCTTCCCGAACTCGTCGCAACGATCTGTCGAGAAAGATGACTCAGATCTCATGTCGTGATGGGTCACGCATCTTATAAACTTCATGCTCTGTAAAGCTCGATTGGTTGAATGCTGAGATTTCGATAAATGTCAACTGCTATTGCTGCCGTGCTGGTCCATATTTGCAGAATATGTGTCTTCAGGATGGTCGTTTCATCTGCAACAGGAGGTTCCGGCTCATTCGTGACCGCCTTTTATAGCTCACAGAGCTGCAAGTCTGAAGACATTTCTTGGTATGCCTGGTCTTGTTCGTTGCACTCTCGGAAGATTGCGACACGCCATGCCATGTTTCTAGGAGCCCACGAATATGCAGATTTCGAAGCAGCAAAGTACCATCCTGTTCTCTGTCAATTTCAAACGAAATATTGGAGGAGCGTCGAAACTTGGATACCAAAATACGAAGTGGAGTGCTAATCCATCCATGACCAAGACGTTGCATCCATGAATCCTCAGCTCGCATGCAAGACTGTCCCTTGCTTTAGAACTACAACCAGATCGCCCTATGGAGAACCCGGCGAACATCATCTCACAAAGTGCGGCGATGTATCTTACAGACCTACAGTAGCTCCTGATTCAATTGTCTCCTCATATTCTCAAACATTCTAGCTCATCCCCAGGTTGAATCTTTCAATTGTGAAGTTGGCATTGACTTCTAGCGACGTCAATTAGGATTGGGCGTTTGGATTGCTTCTTGTGATGCTTGTGAATGAGTGTCTCAGGGTCTCTGAGAGTTGCGGTGTATCAACATGAATGGATAGGCCAGTGGTATCGTCCTGTTAGTATAAACCCCAACGGCTTTCTCTCCTTGACAGTTTCCAATACCGTGATGTTAAAACAGCAGGCGATATGCAAATGGTACTGGCCAACGATGCTAAGTCCTAACCCACGGGAATATCCGACGAACATATATATAGAGAATAAATATAGACAATCGAGCATGTTGGGGTCACTCTGGTAGCAGGAGCCTACTCTGACACAATCTCGCAGTTGCAGCAGCGATATTGAGAAAGTTGTACGTGTTTACAAAATTGTTGACTCTGTCATTCGTGCAGCGATCCTGCTACTGCAGAGTATTGAAGCCGTATTTTCACCCTCCTAACTCTTGTATTTCGTTGGGGGCTAAAGACTTCACCAGCCCAAGGACCACATTTGCAAAAAGACTTTGATCCTGTGCGGAACTCGGGGCAAGACCCCTGGATAAGATGATTGGCATGACTCTCGAACGACTCGACTTGAACACTGAGCTGAGGGTTACAGTATGCGACGCAGTACCAACTCGAGTTGCCTCATCAACGCTTAGTTCATTGGAGAATCAGTCGTTATTGATACACGTTTAGCAGAGTGGTGTCTGTGGAATATCTCGTAGACAGAGCTTACCCTGATGCTCGCGAAGTGGGACACTCAGTCCTCGTCGTACACTACCTATGGTACATCATCCAGCGAAGAGCCTATATCCTGTAGACTAGACATGATTTACTCTCTTCTTGTGTTCACACCGCCACCGCCTGGTCCGTCCTTGACATTAATTCTCGAGTAGTTGACCGCCCTCATGTTTCTGCAGGTCCTTGACGGTAGCGGCTGCTGTGATGTCTGGCTTAATGCGTCCGGTATCACTGCGTGAGGGGCGAGACGGAAGGTAGACCATAAACTACTGAACCGAGTATCACAGAAAAAGAAGGCGTCTTACAAAATGATGCCGTTCAGGAAAAAGACAAAATCCAGGAGGAAGATGCCGTTCATGAAGAAAATGCTATAACAGGAAGCGAAAACAGAGGAGAACATAGGAGCAAGAAGGCGGCTGAAATCATTTCTCCTACTACAAGCGGAAAAGAAACCAATGTTGAATGAATGAAATTGTATTAAGGGTCTTACAGAGTGTGTGCTGATCATGACTAATCTCTGAGGATCTAAGTGTACCCAGGAAAAAGCCGCCTGGCAGGCGGTCAAAACCCTTCGATGTTCTATCTATAAGCCTAGATTTCATCTCTGGCTGGAGCCTCCGTTGGGGAAGAGTGAACGCATTGCGCGCGGGAACAGAGTTATGTGGTGGTGGCAGCGGTGAGTGACGTGGTCGCCACAGCTGGTCGTTGGAGCTGTAGCGCCAGGCGATACTCTCGCAGCCGTTCCGTGGCTAGAAGCCACTTGATGATGCTGGGGCATCGTTTGAGATC